>CM076080.1:29530000-29585000 GCA_038088235.1 Zacco platypus | reverse complement strand
ACACATTCAAATTTATTAAGGTTCCTGGTGAGAAGCAAAACATTTCATATTATTTTAAATTACAATAATAGAATGCAATAACATATGCTTGACAGAGAAAGTCCAGATGTGCATTAAGCTCTCAGAAAGTAATATACAAGACAAAAAGTAAAAAAGATCAATTTGAAAAGCATAAAAACATTTATAGTTTGATTTTTTTTATTTGTTGTACCTCTTTTACTACATTACTACTTTTAATATGGTGAAAACATTTTATTTTAAAATCAAATTCAAGTACTGAACTGAGGGAATATTTAAAAATAAATAATAATTTCCCATCTAAGAAAATTCTGACATATGGAATGCATGTTTACTTAGGTTTTCACTCAGCTAGGTTCCAGTTCATATCACTTAGTAAGATCAACAAGATACAATGCTTTGATTAAATATAAATGCCGAACAAATCCTTGCACTTAGAAGTACAAGGCACTTACATAAGTAGTCACTTCTTAAAAATAAAAAAAGTGATCACAGTTGTTGCACTTCAGTTAAAGCCACTCAGTAGACACTAAAGCAGTCATGTTCACATTTGATAAAATCGGTTTTTGACCGCCTCCCCGTCCTCTTCATCCTCTTTTTACCAAAGTTCCTTGGAAGCTGTCCTGATCGGCATCGGTTTCTGCTTCGGGGTTTTCATTCACTTTATTGTGGCCCTGAAACAATTCATTTTACGATATTTCAAATCTTCTGTCCTCAAAATGCACTATTTAGCCATGTACAAAGTTAAAATTCTTTTCTACGTATTTCTCACCAATTTTATTTGATTGACAGGAACAGACTTCTTACGCATTTAGCTGACCTGTGCTCCATTACGCTCACTGTAGGGATCTTCTTCTTCACTCTCTTCCTCCTCTGCTCTCTTCTGTCTGTCATGCACTGAGTCATCAAGCGTCTAATGGATGTTGCAGTGGGGGATGATGGGAACAAGTCATTTTTCATGTACCATTTTGTATCACTTCCTCAGCACACCAGTCCATCAATGCCTGTATCCCCTCACCTCATCCTCTACATCGTCCTCATATTGCTCATCCGGCTGGTCCTCTGGATTGCCTGCCACCTATTTATATAGTGCATCAGTAATCTGCTTATTTCATGCCAGTAGGTTTAGTTCCCAAGTTTTTTATGATATTAAATTCATTTCATTACAATTTTCAATGAATTTTCAATCAATCATTTCAGATGCTACAACATGAACCGTATGAAAATGGATGGTTATTTTAAGATTTGCTGAAGTTATTAAATGATTAGTATTTTTAAAGGTTTACTTTAAGTGTGCGTTAGATGACGAAAAAGTTAATCGAAATTTAAAAATATCAGTGATTCAAACTTCCATTCAAAAGTCCCTTATGCTCACCTAGGCTGCATTTATTTGATTAAAATACAGCTATAAAAAAAAAAATATTGTGAAATATTATTACAATTACAAATAAATCTTCCCTCTTTTTTATATTTATTCCTGTGGTGAATTTTCTGCATCATTACTCCAGTCTTCAGTGCCACATGATCCTTCAAAAATCATTCTAATTTGCTGATTTGATTCTCAGGATTTCTTATTATCATAAATATTGAAAACAGTTGTGCCGTTTAATACTTTGTGGAAAGCCTGACACTTTTTAATGAGGATTTTGATGAATAGAAAGTTCAAATGTACATAGAATTTTCTTTGTAACAATGTAAAACTCATTTATCAATTTTGATCCTGCCGAAAAGTATTTCTTAAACTTCTTCAACAAAAAAGAAAAAAAGAAGAAAAATCTTAATGACCCCAAAAGACTTTATTCCATGAATAATTGAAGAGGATCTTGTCTGTACCCTTCTTGTTAACTCACCACAAGCTGCTCATCTTCTTCAGGCCTGATCTTGTGCGCATTGGTCTTGAACTCGGTTTCTTCTTCTGCCTCTTTAAATTCATCTTCGTTCTGGTTGTGGGCCTCATTCTCAATGTTCAGTTTTTTTTCTCCTAGGTCCTGCTCAAAGAGTCATTTTAAGAGAGAATAAGTCATTAATAGAAATCCTAAACTTCAAATGATGTAATTTCCTGTAATAAAACTTTAAATTGTAATTTGCACTTCAAAGTCAAATAATTGAGCTTTTCAAGAAATCGTACAGAGAAAGTAAAGCCATAGTGTTTACGCCACACTGCCTTGATGTTATTGAATAATTCATTTATGACTCTGCATGCAATTTGTCTACATTCATGCAGTGTGTAAGTGGTCCAAATCAGGTTTTTTTTCATCTCTCCATGTGACAGATCTAATTTCTGAACAGCATCAACACATTGGTCTTTTCAAATCTGATTTGGGCCACTTTAATGTCTGATAATGCAATTCTTACTGCAAAGACTCTCAGTCTTGAGGAAAATTTGCAAATGCAGATCAAAAACAGACATTACAGAGTGTACAGGTGCATCTAAATAAATTAGGATGTCGTGGTAAGGTCATTTATTTCAGTAATTCAATTCAAATTGTGAAACGTGTGTATTAAATAAATTCAATGCACACAGACTGAAGTAGTTTAAGTCTATGGTTCTTTTAATCGTGATGATTTTGGCTCACATTTAACAAAAACCCACCAATTCACTATTTCAACAAATTAGAATATGATGACATGCCAATCAGTTAATCGACTCAAACACCTGCACAGGTTTCCTGAGCCTTCCAAATGGTCTCTCAGTTTAGTTCACTAGGCTACACAATCATGGGGAAGACTGCTGATCTGACAGTTATACAGAAGACAATCATTGACACCCTTCACAAGTAAGCCACAAACATTCATTGCCAAAGAAGCTGGCTGTTCACAGAGTGCTGTATCCAAGCATCAATATCTGATGTTAACAGAAAGTTAAGTGAAAGGAAAAAGTGTGCAAGAAAAAGATGCAAACCCAACCGAGAGAACCGCAGCCTTATGAGGATTGTCAAGCAAAATTGATTCAAGAATTTAGGTGAACTTCACAAGGAATGGACTGAGGCCAGGGTCAAGGCATCAAGAGCCACCACACACAGACGTGTCAAGGAATTTGGCTACAGTTGCCGTATTCCTCTTGTTACGCCACTCCTGAACCACAGACAACGGCAGAGGCGTCTTACCTGGGCTAAGGAGAAGAAGAACTAGACAAAGTCAAAGTCCTCTTTTCAGATAGAAGTTTTATATTTCATTTGGAAACCAAGGTTCTAGAGTCTGGAGGAAGGGTGGAGAAGCTCATAGCTCAAGTTGCTTGCAAAATCTTCACAATTAAAAGAACCAAAGATTTAAACTAATTCAGTCTGTGTGCATTGGATTTATTTAATACACAAGTTTCACAATTTGAGTTGAATTACTTAAATAAATGAAATTTTCCACGACATTCTAATTTATTGAGATGCACCTGTATTATCAGAAACACCTTGTCATGCTTTTGAGTGTCCTCTACATCTTTTGCATCTTCTCGTCCAGTCTTAACATGCGATTGCACAGCATTTCCTGTATTTCAACAGAAATCAAAATTAGCAACGTTAATGTATACTGTAATGGGTTTTTGTTTTTCAAACTGCAACTTGGTAGCACATTAGATTTTTGTGCTAGAACCCTTAGCTTCATAAAATACAGCAGAATCAGAAAAGACCAATACCTGCCACAAAAAAATATCCTTCCTTACCAGCAATAACTGTATCCGAAGCCTCAAAGTGTACTTTAGTTCTGTGAAGTGGCTCCGTCTGTGTCTGTTTCTCCGGGCTTTGGCTTAGCGTGTTCTTGTGAGGGTTAATGCCCAGCTCTTCTGGGTTTGATAAGGAATGTTCCAGCACTGCCTTTCCCCCCTT
Organism: Zacco platypus; assembly: GCA_038088235.1. Taxonomy (NCBI): domain Eukaryota; kingdom Metazoa; phylum Chordata; class Actinopteri; order Cypriniformes; family Xenocyprididae; genus Zacco; species Zacco platypus. Next base: position 29,581,164 of record CM076080.1, on the reverse strand, counting down.
ATCCTCTCCTCCTCTATCCTTTGATGTGCTTCTCTCCTCTTTCTTGCCGTTTCCCTCTGCAAAAATATCAATTTTCCGAGGCTGCTTCATTGCCACTTTGGTCGCATTGTTATTTTCAATCTCCAACACACCTTGAGGGGATAACCCTTTTCCATTTTCCTCATATCCTTCTACCTGTAAAGGAGAAACATCCGTATGACCAAAGTGCGGTGTGGCCTGATGATAAGACACTTGCATTAGCCACAGTCACACATTTACATTATTAAGTTACATGAGTCATCTCATCCTGAAGTTGACAAACTAGCCCAAATGGCCTTTGAATAAATACTTCAGCTGCAGTAGGAAGTGAGAATAATTTCAAAAATGGATTAAGACTTAATCCATTTGTGACCTGAGAGTGTATCAGCAGCACACATTCATGTCAACAGTAGACTACTCCACAGGCTTTCTTACAAATAAAAGGAAAGGAAAGCCAAATAATGAATGAGCGAGTCTATGTTACATTTCCATCTGTACCTGAATGGGTTTGTTATCCAGCTCCTCATTAGGCATTCTACTGTCTCCAGTATATGGCTGTGCAAATTTACCAATTTTAGCTGCTCGGCCTGCACTGGATGCTTTATTGCGATTCTCGTTTTAATCGGCTCAGCTTTTCCACCTGAAGCTTCATTCAAATATTGCATTAGGATGGAATTAAACATTTCTGATGTGATATTCCGTGATGCATGGATTGAGTAATGAAAGTTAAATAGTATAAGACCTGACGGTATGAAAGATGCTAACTCAGCAGAACAGAGATAATTCAGAACGTAAATTAAATAAACTACCGAGGAGTAAATGTACGGAATTTATAATGCAGGATAACTGCATGTTATGATTTCTAACCTTCATAAATAATTTTAATAAAAGTTATTTCCCAGTTTCATTTGAGAATGAATATTTTTTTCTTATTACATGTGATGCTACTGATGAGATATACCTGCAATGTAAGGTGTGGGAGAGTAATTATGTAGTTTAATTGTTAGAATGTGTCACGTTATATCCAGTCAGATATAATGACAGTATTAAATGTTAATGGCAGGCAAACATGCATCACTCACACAGGGTCAACTGTCAGGGAGGAAACACATCTGTAGTATTTATAGCTTGAACCTGTGGCCTGAGGCATAGAAAAAGATGAACCATATTATGAGGCTTCATACAGCTAGACAGGAGCTTCAAACAAAATCCATTTCACATCTGCATGCATCTTTCATCCGCTGCCCTTGTAGGGTGAGATGGCATAAAATGAGATGAGAACACGATTAGTAGGTTCAAAAGTTTGGGCTTATATTTATAAATATATAAATGATACTTTTATTGGGCAAGGATGCAATAAATTGACCAAAAGTGACAGTGAAGACATTTGTATTGTTAAAAAAAAAAGTCAAATAAATGCTGTTCTTTGGAACCTTCAATCCATCAAAGAATCTTGAAAAAATGTATCATTATTTACACAAAAATATTAAGCAGCACAACAGTTTCAGCATGAATAATAATAAGATATTTATTGAGCACATTAGAATGATTTCTCAAGGATCATGTGACACTGAAGACTGGAGTAATGATGCTGAAAATTCAGCTTTGATCACAGGAATAAAATACTAAAACTGAAAACTGTTATTTTAAAAATTGTAATAATATTTTACAATATTACTGTCTTTACTGTATTTTTGATCAAATAAATGCATCCTTAATTTTGAAAAATCTTGCAAAAAATATTTACCAAACCATTGAACAGCATTTGAACAGTAGTGTTTATTGTCTTAAACTGTTAGTCTGGCTTGATTACAGTCAGCAAATATAAGTTCTGTCATGAAACTCTAGATGGCGCAGGCTGATCCTTGCCTGCCTGCAATCACATCATTGGGCACAGGTGATTGGTTCCTGCTGTATCAGTAGCCAATGAGCTCACTGCTCAACCTTCAAATACTTGGTCAGCATTAGCCGTAGCAGTTGCAGAGGGCTTTCAGAAACCCTACAGCTTCCCCAGCTCCACCTGTATAAATCTACTATGGGTAATTCATGTATGTCTTACTTCCTCACAGCAGCATGTTGTGTATGTATTGGCAGTAGCAAGTCACAGACTTGCTCTGCAGCTGCAGCAATAACAGCAGCAGCAGCGTAGCAGATCTAGACCAAACATCAACATGGTCATATCCATTACCATGTTAAACACTCTGAGGGTTGTCATGACAGAACTTACAATTATTGCTTTTTTACATTAATAGCAAACAGTATACATTAAGTGTTAAGAATTAAAATTAGGAAATATATTAATTTGGATGCACATGTAAAATTCAATTGTTCTTTTATGTGCCGCAGTGGCAGAATGTAATGTACTGTACTTCAAGCACACATACCAATATATCTAGATTCTGGCAAACTTATGTCAGTAGTCATGATTGTGTGTTACCTGAGCTGCAACAAGTGGATTTTTATGGTCTTCTAATGTGAGTGAGAGATGATCTTTTGAAGCTTGCAGGTTCTTGTGCTGTTCCTGAAATGGTGAATTGTTTCAGTATGTCAGTCTTGAAAAGTAAGAGTAGTACACACAGAAATAGAGATGTTCGGTCTTGATGTCAATTTGATGGAATTTTTTATGCAACCTTTTAAAGGGTTAGTTCACCCAAAAATGAAAATTCTGCCATTAATTACTGACTCTCATGTCGTTCCAAACTCGTAAGACCTTCATTCATCTTCAGAACACAAATTAAGATATTTCTGATGAAATACAAGAGGTCTATGACTCGTCCATGGGCCGCAATTTAACCACCATTTTCCAGGTCCAGAAAGGCACAAGAATACTTTTTGTGCACAAAAACAAAACAAAAATAATGTAATTTTAATACATTGTTTACATCCAACGCTTCCAGGTTCTACATCAGAACGCCGGCTCATTATTGGCTGGCTCCTGCGTCAGAATCACGGATGCGTCGTGATGCTCACATGAACAGCCTCTGCCAATAATGAGTCAGCGTTCTGACGTAGAACCTGGAAGCACTGGACGTAAACAGCGTATGAGACTGACACAGAAGAGAAGATATTGTTGAATAAAATCGTTATTTTTGTTTTAGTCACGTCGACTGTTTTAACGATGTCTTTAGTAACTTTCTGGACCTTGAAAGTATTGATTACATTGCTATCTATGAACGAGTCATATACCTCTCGGATTTCATCAAAAATATCTTAATTTGTTTTCTGAAAATGAACGAACGTCTTACAGGTGTGGAACGACATGAGGGAGAGTAAATAATTCATTTTTGGGTGAACTATCCCTTTAAGGTTTTAGAACTACAAACTGAACAGCATTATTAATTGAAATGCTACATGCAAATTTAAGCTCCCATTAAACCCTAATCACATTATGTATCCCAGAATCCTTTGTAGTTTCTCTGACCTGCACATCAAGCAACTGTGTGTAGATGTCCTGATGAGCTTTCCGCAGCTGTCTGTTCTCCTCTCGAAGGTTGTACACATTCTCTACAAGGAGGAAAACATGTGATGAAAGACTCAAGCACACCATTTTATATGGATGGGAATGGATTTAGTCTGAACCCTAAATCTGATGACTCTGAATACATATACAAGAATAAGAGTAGCACACTGGTTTACCTTTCAGTCTGGATATCTCAACCTCCTTCTCTCTCTGCAGGTTGTCTATTTCCAACCTGTGCTCATCCAGCACACGTTCATGATCCTGACCTTGATTCTGGTGCTTCTCTTGCAGTTCATAGTATTGCATCTTTAAGTCTTCATGCTGAGACTGATTTGGTTGTATGCAAAAGAAGTCGATATCCAAGTAAGAATTATTATTTTAGCATCATCCACAATTGATATATCGTTTTAGTAACTGGAATTACTTTTTAAGAACTTCCATTTTTAAATGTCATCTCACCTTCAGTATTTGGTGCTCTGTCTGCAGAGCTTTCAGTCGATAGGTTGAATCTTGCTGTAAGGTCGAACGAAACTGTAAGTTATCATGCATCCGCAACAGTTAAAACGACAATTTCATGTTTACACATCATCAGTAATCAAAACACCAGCATCCGTTATAAATTACCTTTTCTTTGCTGAGGGCCTTCTGTGATTCCCGCTTAAACACGAGGAAATCTATGATGTATTGACAATCAATAGAGGCTTTTAAAAACAAACCTGGACTCATTATCATTCATTATCTATCATCATCATTATGAAATCGTGTCCAGATTAAGTGGGTTGTGTATATCATTGAATCAATTATTGTGCAAACGAACAGGACATTACCCTCTTCAGCCTTCTTATGTTCAAGTCTCTCTTTCTGGAGGGACTTCTCTAGTTTAGAATGATGTTCGTATACCACTGAAAAGAGAGAGAAAAACATATTATTTTTATTAACATTAATGGCATGTTTATTTTGGCATTGTGATATTATTTAGATAAGATCCAGAGAACTTATTTGGACGGGTATTATGTCACATGACTTACATATTGCAACACCTAGTGAATTATAACGTCTAAATACATTAGTATAGAAATGCGCACCACTTGTGTATGTTTTATTTATTAGTTAGCATGGGTAAGTCAGGGCGTGCAACGCCGAAGACTTGTTTTCTTGTGTTTCTTTTAATCAGTTTAGGTTAGAGGACTAATTTTTAGTTAGCTTGGTTTGGTTTTGTTCTTTTCTTTTATTTGGTGCCATTTGTGTCCTCCCCCGGTTAATCTTTATTTCTATTTATGTAAATATTGTATATATTCTTTTCTGTTACTTCATTATCTTTATTATGGATTATCACTTTTTCTTGTTTGTAAAATAAAGCACTTATCGGGCAATTTGTGTGACGTGCTGTCTTTTGCCACCGTCTCCACCGCTCAGCTCACCACAAACTCAATGTTGCCTCTTCTCACCCCAGACTAAAATTGGAAGTCCTAACATACACCAAAATCCTTAATTTAAAGCAAAAATCTCATTCTCAATAGTGAAACATGAAAAATAATATATACAAATGATTTTCGTTTTAGTTATACACCATGGTCTTGTAGTGCCTTTGATTAATTAAAATTAAATTATTTTAATTTTAAAAATCACATTAATGTATTACGGTCGTAATTGAGTAGTATGAGAACTATCCTACAATATATTTTAAAAATTATTTATGAGACAGACAATACCAGAGAACACTGTAGAGGGGTAAACTGTCCAGAAATTAATTTCACAATAATAATAATAAAATAAATCTAAATATATTTTACATTATTGTTTTCTTCAGGGCTGAAATGTGCTCATTTCTTGAAAGTTTTCCTGACATTCACCAAGATATTATGAACACTGTAATCTGGCACAGAGAAGTGAAAATCCTCAGTGTGGTGTTATCCAATGTTTGTCAATGGACCCCATTCAAAAGCTTAAGAGACAAAAAACCCCAAAACATTTTGAATAGAAATGCATGCATCAGATATCTCAAAACAATCAGGTAAGCCCTAATCAAACATCTAATACACTGTAGGACCTTTTCATTAATTTTGTACCTTGCAGCTGCGCAGAAAGTGATTCTTGATGCTGCTGGTACTTCAAAGCCGTCGCCTCAGTCTTTTTCAGCTCTTTATGCATCTCATATGAGATCATGAAGGCGCACAACGTCCCGCAAACGAAGCTGAGAAGTAGGAAAGACTGAAATAATCTTCTCTGTCGTCTCGAGCAAATCCCTTTCCCCATCTTTTCCTCCTCTTCTTGAGTAGACGGTAAAGACTATGTGCCATCCGATTCTTCAGTAACGTAAATGTTTAGGAAAGCCACAATGATCCGTCTGTTTATTTTTTCTCCTTGAGATGCTGTCCCTTTAAAGGACGCACTAGTTGCTTTCTCGTATAGGCCTACTTTCTAAGTTCGCTCTAATTATAGGCTGCTTATCCCTTACGGAAAAAGTAAGTCCTACTAATGGCTATGAACTGGCTTTTTCAAAACTTTCATACGTGTCATTCAGATAGGACTATCATTATAGTCAGTTTGTTCTCGCCAACTCCTCCCTTTTGAGTGTAGTGCCACCCAGAGGCCAGTGCGCGCACGTACAACATTTACACAGAACATATATTTAAGAAATGAAGAAATCCTTCGAAACGATGACATTCTTATAAAAGAGAGCTTCTTGATTTTATGTAAAAACAATTAAAAATTAATATGACAAAATTACGTCTTTTTAACTACGCACAATAAAAATATGTTCGTCTTATTATTATATAGACTAATTTTCTTATATCTCTCTGCTACAAATGAAATAAAATGACCATGGAATTAAGATAAAAAGCTTTAATGGATGGTATATCTTCGCCATCTCTGTTCAAAACCTGCAATTGCAGTTATTTGCGGAATTATCTTGTTTAAGAAGGGTTGTGCTTCGGCACGGCTCCTCAGCGCGGATGGATCTAATGTTTTGAGGAGAATGTGTGGTTGTCAGTCAACGCATCGGTGGATACTGTACAGGTACTTCGGAATCACAGATTTTAGTCTTGGAAGTATGACCAAAATAAGTATTTTCATCGGAAAATGTCATAAGTAAGTAACAAATCTGCCACTTTTGTACCAACTGAGAAAAAAAAAACGCGTGCCAATGGTGATTAAACCTAACGATTAGCTCGGATCACATCAAAACGTGCAAATTATTATTATTGTTACACGTTGTTCTCAAATTGTTAATGTTAACATCGTGTATTTAGTGTTTATTAGTCTGTAGATTTCAATTTCTGTACAGTCTAAACTATAATTGTCCATTATAGCGATTATAACGATTTAAATGTAATAATTTCAGCTGCTGTGAGAAAATAATATATGATCCGCCAACTGTATCATCCTCGCATGCTAGCTGGGACTCCTTCTGTATGTAAACAGATGTGATGTAATGACGCAAAGACTAACGGCTGCATACTCGAATTTCCCGCGGAAACCTACCAGTACCAAAACATTATTACAAGCTTACCGTGTGCTAAGGTAAGGACACTGAACACTGGTTAGTTATGTCCTTGCTCAAAAATTGTTTTTGGATCATTTTTAACAAACAAACAAACAAACAAAGTTACAGACTGCAGCTTTAAAGAGTTTCTATATAATATTATTCAACTGCAGGACAGGCGTTGAGAAAAGATCTACACCTCTACGCTTTATGGACCCTTTTCACAGACTGTGATGATGCTTTTCCACATCTATTAACATTCTAATTCTTTCAAAGTGTTTCATATTTTCATTTTTTTTAAAATGTAATGTAATACTATGCTTTGTGTTCTTACATTAAATTACAGAAAACCAATTAATGCTGCTGTGAGGGTTTGTAATACAGCTGAGAGAAAGGTGGAAAATTTGAACATTTTTATCTCTTCTGGCCAATGTAATCAATCTCTCTCTCTCACTCCTAATTTGGAAAGTCATAGAAATGCTATCATGGATTTTTTTTTATTTTGCTTTTGGGGGGAGTGGGACTGCAAAAATTACCCATTGTAGTTTCCATCGACTTCTGCTTCTGAGAACCCCGGAAATGTGAAAAAGGTCCATTAACAGCAGTTTTTTTTCGCCATTGATATCAAAATTTGACATCAGATGCCAAAGGCTCCTACATTTCTTCTGTGACAATGATGAAACAAAAAAAGTTTACACATGCGGCATTAAAAAAAAAAACATTTTGAGGAGTTGACAAAAAAATTTAAAAAAAAAAACCTTTAGTTTTAATAAAAATCAAATCCTGGGAAATAAAAGTGCCAGAAGTAGAAAAAGCACCCTAATTACATGAAAGATTCACAGCCTTTTAATAGGACATCCATCCTAAATTGGGTTTTGCTGGGACTATATGTATATATATATATATATATATATATCCTTTGGGAATATTTATTGGGAATACTTTACAATATGTAAGATATGAGGGTTTTGCATTCACCAAATTCATCATACTTTGAACTGTAGATCTGTAAGGATTACCAAATAATTCTGACCCATATGTACATCTTTTATGAACTCAAAAATTATTTCTTTTTTTACTACAATTGTAATGTTACAAAAACTTTAGAATTAATAGCAATACATTTAAACATAATTATAATGCAGAAACAGCAGGTGAATACATTGCATCAACTTTATATATATATATATATATATATATATATATATATATATATATATATATATATAAATAGTCATTTCTATTGATGTGTTAGGCCTCTACATTGCCTTTATGTAGGTTGACAGGACAAAGTTAGGTGTGTCAACCAACATAAAGGGCTGTTCTGACCCTATGCCTCACACACCACTGGAAAATATTGCTCATTGTAATAATCATAGATGTGGGTGTCATTTCAGAGTTTAAAGCACACGCCTTGTTTGGGTTCATTTTATATTATCTGTGGTCAGACTGGACCAACTGGCAATAGTCATATTGGAGCAACACCTAGGCAGCAATGAGCCAGACAAACATTGTAAATTACTAAACTACAAGAGTGGGAAAATCTGTTTCGAGTTATTGGTGAACAGTGTAAACAGTCATGACCAGCATGGTGCTGAAAATAAATCCAGACTTGCCCCACCTTAAGTCATTAAAATGTAAATTTAGGACAACAGAGAAGCAGTTCTGCTATTTGTAGTCCATTAATTATGCTCAGTGAGCTACACCGCTAGAATTTATTAGCTTTTTACTCATTTAATTAATTTATTTACATGTCAATGCAATTTACTCATTAATGTGCTAAAATAAAATAAAAAATACACAATATTTAATTGTTCTGATTGGCTTTTTGTACAGTGTTTTAAGATAAAAAAAAATAAAGAGAGAGAGAGCGTTCACCCAAAAATAAAAATTCTGTCATCACTCACCCTCCGTATTACGGAGCCTCCTAAAAGAACACGGTGAAGAAGAAAAAATATGAGAAGGGAGGGAAAAATTTTTGCGTTATCGTGCAAATGTTTTGCGTTTCCCCGAGAAACTTTGCGCTCGCACGCAAGAAGTTTGCGTTTCCACATTGACTTAATATTTTTCCTCCTAACTCATATTTTTTTCTACCACCATGTCCCTTTAGGGCCTCCGTACCTTAGAAGCTCTCTAGTAAATAATGTTTTTCAATGTATTAGAACGCTTCAGCTACAGTGAAACTCCCATTGATATTGAATGTATAAACAAAAACACAAAAGATCTTCTTTTGTGCTCCACAGGTTTGGAATGAGAAAGAAGGTAATTACAAAATCACTTACAATATTCAATATAATATAAAACATTTTATAGTGATGGATATTATTGGTGCAGTCTCAGTTGATATATTGAGCGCCACCATGTGGAATGATCTCTGAAACACCCCATCCAATCACATTCCCGCGGCAATCGCAGGATCCGTCGTGATTGGCGTACTCTTTAATCCTTTCTGCTTCCAGCACGTGGTCCCACATGTTAATCCCTGTCATTTTTCCAGTGAAGGCAACCGTTGAGTCCAGATCTCGGTAGACACCCGACCGGCTGCGCTCTTGCCCGAGCAGAATGAAGCCGTCGCCGGTCAATACGTGCCCCTCGGATACTCCAGGCACTCTGGCAACGTTCTCTCCATTCACCCATAAAGTGGCCAGCCCCTGCTCCGAGCTCCAAGCTGCACAGAAGTGTCCCCACTGGCCATCTGTTACTACGCTATGAGCTTCCACTAGATGGGTCTCACCGCCCACCGTGAGGAGCACTGAGCGCCTTGCCAAGAGAAGCTGCAGCTCTTGAGGTTTTTTCTTGGTTCCATAAGAGAAAAGCACTGTTTTATTTAGAGACTGAGTCACTTTGGCCCACAGACAGATGGTGAATGATTGTAGGGACATGGACATGGAGGGTGTTACCTCTGCAAAGATGTGCTTGGAGCGCATTGGGAATAATAAAGCCATTTCACAGCCTTGACAAAAGGAGAATGAGAGTTAAAGATTAATTATTGCACTAAAGTGGCATGAAAATACTGGCAAAGTACATGTGTTTAAGATTTTTTTTTAATGATTTTGAAAATAAATTAATAAGCTCAGTTAATGTTCTTTTTTTGTGACACATTTCTTTCAGGATTATTTGATTTATTTAAAATTAAGACATTATAAATGTCTTTGCTGTCACTTTTGATCAGTTTAACCCTCTGGTGCCGTTCGCATGCTGGTCAAAAATTACCATTTAAAAAAAAAAAAAAATTGATGAAATGGTTGTACTATATTTAATATATTGATAAAGTTTTTTATTTAATATTTTGTATTTTTAGTGGATTTTATGATATTAAATTGTATTTATGCAGTAGTTACAAACCATTCACTTTTTGACACTTTTTGTCATAAATCTTGAATGCTTTGGAGCACACTTTTTTTAAAGACGACACTTGGCAGTTTATTGCTGAAGTGCAAGAAAAGTTTTAAAAAATGAATATGAAAAAAATTATGAAAAATGCTCAAAAATACAATTTTATATTTTTAAATGAAATACATATTTTCCAAAACATGTTTGACTCTAAAACCGCATTCTAAATAAGCTGTGTTTCAAATTAGAGGTTGAAAATTAGTAGTACCAAATGTTGCCAATAGATGAAATTCGTCTCGCAAAAGCAGTCATTTTTGACCATGAAGTGTGACTATTTTTTCAGGACCATTTAACCATTTCAAATCATGTCCATGATTTTGTGTGTGTGTGCGCATTCACACATCAAGTGCCAAGTCTTGTACCATTCCGATGAAGTAAAAAAGGTCTAAAAACAGCACCAGAAGGTTAATGCGCCCTATGTGTAACAACATTGTTACTGTACCTGTCTGTTCCCTAAACTGCCCTTTGCAGATTAGCAAAGTGTATTAAATTTAAAAACGGTGAAATCATCATGAATTTGCTCTCTTAATTACCTGAGGGCAGATAACGGTGTGCCGTTGCTCTTTGGAAAAGGGCCAGCTGGGCATGAACCCTTTGGAGATCTGCAGTGGTGGCCATTAGCGCTCTCTCCAGCTTCCCGCCATCTGCTTTGCTTGCTTCTTGTTCCTTTGGATAAGCGGAGAAAGACTTCATGGCCACTTGTCCCAGACCGGCTCCAAGCAATGAGTTGCTCTCCAGTTTGGTGAGACGGGAGGCCTGGTTCCTGCTGAACTGAACGAGCTGCTGCAACGTCTCATTGTTTTGGGCTTGATACATATCTGCAGCGTCTCTGAGCTGCTCTATGGCCTGGTTCAGATTGAGATTCATCTGTTCACTTATGCATTTGCAGGTGTTTTCTGAGGCTTGGACGCACGCTTTTTTGTCGTTATGGAGCTCCTTCCGCATGGTGTCCATCTCCGCCTTAACCGTGTCTTCACACTGCTGAGAGAGCACTTCTTGCTTCATCTGAGAGTCCTCCAGCATGATGAATAGTTTGTCCCAGCGGGAGAGGTCTTGCGGCGGACAGGGAATTTGCGTAGCTCCTGCTGTGAATAAAGAGTATGATTATGTTGGTGCTACGTGACCGGAAAGGTACTAACACATCATGTAATAATTCTAAACAAAATTTCCTTTTAATCAAATAAATAACATGAAGATTTTATGGTTTATTGCCCTGTCTTCACAGGGTTTTGTAGCGGGCTCCAGAATTGCTAACTGCGGCTTTGCTTGTTTCTCAACACTTAACTAAATTCTGAGAGAAAAGTTCTCTGAAAATGAATAATCTTTATGCTCATAAGCATCCTCTGGTTAATATGAAGCTCCAGGCTTGGGTTTGCAGGAGAGAGCGTCAGTGGGAAGGTATGTAAATGTCAAATGTCATGAACCCTGCCAACACTTTTTTTTTTTTTCTTTTGAAAGCTATGGGTCACGACTCAAGACACATTGTGCTCTCATATCACTGATGTGCATTACATATACAGATGAATTATTCAAAAACTTTTGGGTACAACTTTTGACATGATATACTTTTAGAATGTTGCCATATCCTGAGGTGTGATATGCCACAACTAAAACTTGTAACAACAGTATTTTACATTTTTATATTTATTTTTTATGCACGCAGCTTTTATGATATCATATAATTTGATAGTTTTGTGATTTTAAAGTAAGAACGTTACACGAAAAGGTTATTAAAAAATAATATTTGTTCTTTGAATATTAATTTGTCACATTTCGAGGCCATTTAAAATTGACCGGTGGAGGCAAAAATGTTAAAATAGTGAAAAAAAAAATGATGACCAGTTATAGCACCAAATATACATTACTAATATTAACTTGAATTAAAAAATAATTGGTTCACCTTCCAGTTTGCTCAATGTTTCTGTTTTTAAAATAACTTGCCATGCCATCAGTTATTTTAAAAAGTCAGATGAGAGGCAATATTTCAGTACAGAAATTTTTACAAATGAAAATGAAGAATGAAAAATACTTACTTTGCAAACGGTCACCATTGGAGATTTCATTATAGAAGGAATCAGAGTAATCCTCTCCATAATCATAACCAAACACATTCCCACTCAAAAAGCAGGGCAGGCAGAGGGCCAACACGGCCCCGGGCGCATACATTCTGATGTTAATGCTGGTGTATGTTAGGCTGTCTCTGCATGTAATCAGATTATTTTGAAGTAAATCAGATGTTCCACAGCCACTAAGATCCCTTGTGGGGTTTTTTTCGTTCCTGTGTTGTTACTCAGCCACTGTGCCTCGTGTGACTGGAAGCCCACTGAGTGTGCATGAGTCTGAGCAAGCTCTTTTAAACACAGCACTCAGAGCAGGGCTGTCACACTGTGAGTAATGTTGGAGGTGGGCAGCATATGTGATGTACTCAAATGTCACAGTCTCTAGCGCTGGTTGGGGAAGAAATTGTCGTGGGGGTGTGGAAAGGAAAATAGGAACAGGGTTGGATCTCCCCAAATGAGAATTCTGCCTCAGGTCAAGGTGAAAGGATGGAGGGATTTGGATAAAAAGATGTTTGATGTAATGGGAGTTGAGCGAATAGTACACTCACTCTAAAAAATGCTGGACTAAAAACATTTGGGTTGTTATGACCCAGCAGTTGGGTAAAATGTTTGAACAACCTGTCAGGCAGTTTTATTTAACTCAACTATTGTTTAAAAATTACTATATGGCTGGCTTAAAATGAACCCAAAATAGGTTGGAAATTAAATAAGCAATTTTAAAAATATTTTTATTTAATTATGTACCTTATCAATAAATGTTCGTTTATTAAACATATTAATAAATGTTAATTTCCAGCCCATTTTGAGTTCTTTTTAAGCAAGCAATATAGTACATTTTAAACAATAGTTGAGTTAAAATTGAGAGTTGTTAAAAGTTGAGTCTTTTAACCCAACTGCTGAGTTTGTCCATTTTTAACCCAACTTGGATTATTTTTAACCCAGCATTTTTTACAGAGTTCCTTTGCATGTTATCTGCAAGTTAACTTCTCAATTCATATTGCTGTTCAACATGTGAATGTGCCTGTTCCACTATTACTTTTGTCTCTTAAAGGGATAGCTCACCCAAAAATGATAATTCTGTCATTTACTCACCCGTTTGTGACGAGCAGGGCCGGTGACGCGATTGATAATGAGTGTCAGCTGCGCGCTGCACCGGTCTCGTATCTCTCACGGAGGAGCTCCGGAAGCATAAAAGAGGAGCAACGATAGTGAAGGACGAAAGAGGACCAGGCCTGGACTTTATGTTGCGTGTTATTTTGTTTGTGTGGGCGGCAGTCGCCGTGAGGAACTGCCGCCATTTTACTTTTGTTTTGTTGTTTGTTTGTTTATTTATTTGATTAAAATTATGTTGAACGTTCATCGGTTCCCGCCTCCTTCTTCCCGTTCTTACGAAATGTGTTACACCGTTTCAAACATATTTTCCCGTTTCTGACTTTCTTTCTTCTGCAGAATCATGTGTAGAACACAAAATAGGGTATTCTGAAGAATTTTTCAATTCTCCATTTACAATGATGGTCAGTGGGCTCCAAAAGAGCAAACAACATGAGACATTTTCGTGTTGCATAGATGAAAGAAATCCATAGAGGTTTGGAACAACTAGTGGCTTCTAAATGTTGAGAGAATGTTCAATTTTAAGTTAACCATTCCTTTAATATTCTGAGGTTTCAGCTCAGGTTGTGTAAATATTAACTGTGGGTGCATTAGAGCATCAACTGTTTGCTGATTGAAGTTTAACTCGTTTGTCAGATTGAAGAGGACTTGGGAATTAAATTACGCAACGTAAAATTGAATTAATTGTGTCAAGACCTATATTAATAAATTACTAGCAGATCTTCAGAGAGGAGCGGGATAAACAAAGAATGATTGAGTTTGTCATGGCTATTTAGACCCTTAGGCCAAACTGTTAATAACACAAACAACTTAATAAATACAATGCAAATCAATGAAGTAATATCGTAAATCTGGTTTCCAGCTTTCATAGATGCGTAACCTCAATACATTTTAAAAGAACAGACTGAACCCTTGAAGTCGAAGGATTGTGGCTTGAACACATGATGTTTAAGTCTTTTAGAGCAGAAATATTTTGATAGATAAATCAAACCAGAGCAGTTTTATTGCTCCACCCACCACTTATGAGCAGAGAGAATGTTTTAGAAACACGGCCAAATAATTTATTGAGGGGGCAAACATCTGTTAAATACTCATTGTCTGGGTGTGTCTTAGTTTCCAACAGGCTTTTATGAAAGTGACAGAAATAGCCTACAACTGTAGCTTATTGTACACTTTGAGTGTACACACCATTATAATAGTTGAAGGCGGCAGGTCTCCGAGTGATACGAGTCATTTATAAATATAGCCTCATAATGTTTCAAGTTTCGTTTTGTGTTTAACTATGAATTTTTTGATCATAGGCGGAGGGTGAATAACTCCAGGGTAAGGAGAGATTCCTATTTAAAAACACATAAATAAATTTCCTTGAAATAGTTTTATGTTACATTGCTGGTAAATATTTGTTAATAAAGCATCTACGTTCACAACCACTGCTAATTTTAACAGATTACGGATGCAGGATTGGGCAGAAAGCGCGCTCCCTTTATAATCACTAAAAATCTCATTCATCTTAGTTCATCGTGATCTCAAGAAGTTCTGTAACAATAGATTAAACTGACTACACAATGAATCTCTTATTCATAATAGTTTGTGATAATGAGGGGATTGCCAGCGCATCCAATCTACTCACCAGAGTTTTTGTTCAAGTGTTAGTTCACCCAAAAATGAAAATTCTGTCATACTCTTTCCACACCCGTAAAATCTTCATTCATCTTCAGAACACAAATGAAGATATTTTTGATGAAATCCGATGGTTCAGACAGTGAGTCTCTATTGCCAGCAAGATAATGAACACTTTCAGATGTCCAGAAAGATACTAAAACATATTTAAAACAGTTCATGTGAGTACAGTGGGTTAACCTTAATATTATAAAGTGATGAGAATACTTTTTGAGCGCCAAAAAAAACAAAATAATGACTTTTCAACAATATCTAGTGATGGTGATTTCAAAACACTGATTCATGAAGCTTTACGAATCTTTTATTTCGAATCAGTGCCTCGGAGCGCCAAAGTCACGTGATTTCAGTAAACGAGGCTTCGTTACCTCATAAATGTTTCGCAATTTCAATAGATCACGTGACTTTGGCAGTTTGATACGCGAAACGAACCACTGATTCGAAACAAAAGATTCGTAAAGCTTCGAAGCAGTGTTTTGAAATCGGCCATCACTAGATATTGTTGAAAAGTCATTGTTTTGTCACACAAAAAGTATCCTCGTCGCTTTTTAATATTAAGGTTGAACCACTGTACTCACATGAACTGTTTTATGTTTTTTATGTGATTGGCTACATTTCTCAATGCTCGTTCTTCAGAGTGCAAACACAGATACGTAATGAATCGTTTGCCAAATATGATTCTCCAATAGGCTAATATTACAGTGGAAACTGATCCTAGACCAGTAGTTATGTGCAGCATTTCCCTTTAAAAGTAATCAGAAGCAGCAGGGTGGTTTGAGTGAGAACATTTTACAAGTCCGTGAACAGGGGAAGGTACGCCTTGCCCAGCCTTACACACGCTCGGCCTAATGTCTAATTCATATTTCTGAAGATGTGTTATTTAAAGTTACAGTTGTAGAGAAAGTGTTCCTGTGAGCTAAATGCTACGTTATGGAATACATGAATGGCCAAATGCACAAAAAATAAAGTTAATTTTAAAATAAAGTTTTTGCTTTGAATAGTAATTGTGCTGAATGTCCATACGATTAGGGGGGGCACTGCAAGATACTGTACAGGTATTACTGTTATTAAATGTGCAGAAGGCATAATGAATATTTGGTTCCCTTTTTTAAATGATATCCTGTTTTTTTAATTATGCAAATTTAAATCTTTTTAGCTGTTAAAATGTAAAGAAACAGATAAATAAAACCATTTGACAGCATTTGCTTTTCCATATTATACACACAATATCCTCAGTTGTACTTGTCCCACTACTGTAATTCCTCAAAACCTCAAATAATGAATAAAAGGTATGGAAGATTAAATTGTTTTTAATAAAATGGGACGAAAATGGGCGGCTCCTTCTTTGCAGCTTGTCAACGACAACAGAATAAAAATTTCCAAAAGACAGAAATTCTGAGAAGCAATCAATAACTGAACATTTATGAAATCACTCCCCCAGTGATTTATCATCTGCTGGCAGAGCGGTAGTGGAGTTTCACTTCATTCTGTTTGTTTGTGGGGTTTTTTTTACAGACACACCGCATACTATAACGTGTTACACAGAAATCAGAGACCACGTGTGATTTTGTTCTATACAGTTAAGCAATCAGTTCACAAAACAAAGCAGTCTCAGTCAGAACAAAATTGAGAACATGTGGAGATGGAAATATTCACGCTTCTGGGCCTTCTGGGGGGTGAGGTGGGAATTAAACCCAGCGTGAACCAGATCTGCCCTGTTTCTATAAATGGGTTTCAGATTATGAGGTATACAGGAACTGAACTTTCTGCAGGTGTCCTATGACACTGAGCCTCAATAAAGCAATGCAGCTGGTGTGTAGACCTGGTCACACATAGGCTGTACAACAAGGCACCTGTATATTTAAACTGGAATAAAAAAAAAAACCTCACCTTTGCTTCCCTCCACTGACACATATTACAGAATGGAAAATGACCTCAGGCCCAGAACCATCTGAACAGCGTTGAGGAGACAGGTTGAGAATGTTTCAGCGGTTAGTATGTTTGCCATCAGCTGCCAGCTCTCTTTGGCCCTGCTGTATGTCACAGCCACAGGCTTTGGGAAATCATCAGGATGTTAAGAAAACATAGCCTTTGCTTTCTGAAAGGAGCACAGTCGGTTCTCACCGCCATACAAGCAGCCAATCAAATCTGCGTGAGGTAAAGGTGGGCGGAGACTTCAGAGAACAAAAGCATTCATGAGCATTTCTCAGGTGAAAGGAACATGAAGTCAGACAGAAACATGATGATTTATGTCACCTGGTTGTCGACTTTTTCTCCGATCTCGGGAGGCTATACTTCAAAACTGGTAAAGCGGTTCCTTCCTGTGGACTTTCACTCAAGAATGCCTTGGGTCAATGTGAAAATGAATGACTCATAGGGAATTCATTTTTGGTTTTAAAAATGTCATTATTTATGTTAGACATGGCAAATACACCCCTAGCATATGCAGTGTTTGCCCCTCTGAACCTGTGAGGTGAAACATTTCAGCTCTCTAACCAGATCCCAGCAGTGCCATTCAAGCCAGCAGATCTGGAATACATTATGATTCCCCCAGTCACTGACAGAAAGGATGAATAATTACCTGATTAAAATGTCTCAGTGAGTGATTTATGCAAAAAGAAGCTGCAAGATGTTTCTCCCCTGAGACATTCGGTTTATTCAGTTCTACTCAGCTGCCAGTAATACATTGAGAGAATATGACACTTTGTGCTTGCATGGCTGACATGCAAGGTAATTTAAAAGGCTGTCCAACTGAGCTAATTTTCTGTATTTTGAAGTGAAAGCCATAACACAGTCACAAACGTGTATCAAACTGCATTCGGAAGCAAAGGGGAGCTCTCTCTCTCTCGAGCGAGCGAGCACATAGCGTACCCTTATATACAACAGAAAAAGCACCGTGTGTGCAGGGTGTTATTTACATGTCTTATTGACATGCACAGAAACTTCACATTAGCAAACCTCATGAGATTTAAGCATTTGCTTGTAATGCTGGCAAATTTATTTTGCTCTTTATATTTGCAATCTCAAAATTGGTCATTTAATATGAGTTTAATTTATAAGACAATTTTAAGCATATGTTTCACTGAATATATTTGAACTGCTACTGCAGCTACTGCTTTGAACTTGTCTACAGTAGGCTTTGTTTACTATGTCTCTCAGTAACTTGGGACACACATTTCTCAGAAACAAGCACAGGCTGCAAAAAAAAACAAAAACTGAAAACATAAAAAAGTGACATGTTATTTTCTCTTGGACTGAGAAAACAGCATTTTGCACAACTTCTCTATAAAAAAAAAACTATTGCTATCTCTGAACTATTTAATAGTAGATTTATGAAAAAGTGCTGTAATAAATCCAAGACATCCAATTGGATTTTATCCATCTTTTACAAAATATTTGTTCATCGAAATTAGTGGTGTTTTGAAAAGAAAAAAAAAAAATCAAATGTGGTTCAACTTAATATCTTGTTTACTTCAATTTTTTTTGACACATGAAGGTTTTGGTTGGGAGTTGAGAGAGGCAGGCGGGTAAATGCAATGAGGTCAAAATAAGTATCGGTGACAGCTGGCATCTCGCCTACTTCCTGCCTGCATGGTGCACAGTAAAGACCAAGGCGATCATTTACCCTTTTAGCAAATCTAGCCTAATAGAATAATCAGAACATTGCTAATGAGGATATTAAAGTGGAAATAACCAGCTCAAAATCAAATAGAAACCGAATAAAAAAACTGAATATTAATCCGTGCAAATGCAAATGTAAAGTGGACTATCGCACTTTATTACACTGTTGAAGAAAACTCAAGGTCCCACCAGGGATCAGATTTTCTTTCTTCTGGAACATTAACTAATTCCACCCTAGTGTCACTGATATGAAGAAATCAACAACCATCTTTTTTTACGTCTTGACTGCGTGTCAAGCATATCACATCCCCTCTGTAAGCCGCCTCATCATGTTCTGTGAAGACCCCTCACTGTGGTGTACGTCTCAGACATGATGATGCGATTACTTTGGTACTTGGCAACAGTCGTGGATTTTAGCACATCCCTGTGGGAACCTAGTGCACTGAGAGCCAGAACATGAAATCCAGTCATGCACTTTATGTTCAGTTATCTATCTAATCTATCTATCTATCTATCTATCTATCTATCTATCTATCTATCTATCTATCTATCTATCTATCTATCTATCTGTCTGTCTGTCTGTCTGTCTGTCTGTCTGTCTGTCTGTCTGTCTGTCTGTCTGTCTATCTATCTATCTATCTATCTGTCTCTCTGTCTATCTATCTATCTATCATTCTATCTATCTACCTACCTATCTATCTGTCTGTCTGTCTGTCTGTCTGTCATTCTATCTATCTATCTATCTATCTATCTATCTATCTATCTATCTATCTATCTATCTATCTATCTATCTATCTATCTATCTATCTGTCTGTCTGTCTATCTATCTATCTATCTATCTATCTATCTATCTATCTGTCTGTCTGTCTGTCTGTCTATCTATCTATCAATCTATCTGTCTGTCTGTCTGTCTGTCTGTCTATCTGTCTGTCTGTCTGTCTATCTATCTATCTATCTATCTATCTATCTATCTGTCTGTCTGTCTGTCTATCATTCTATCTATCTATCTATCTATCTATCTATCTATCTATCTGTCTATCTGTCTGTCTATCTATCTATCTGTCTGTAAAGTTGTTTTCCATTCCCTTTAAAATATTTGTATTATAATTATATAATTTACTCTCATTGTGAGAACATCTCACCCACACGGGATTCTACAGCATTTCTAGGGATGGATCGATCGCAGAGTATAGATATTTTCGATACTGGCATTGTATCAAAAGGATCGATTCTCAAATTTAAATATCGATCCTACCTGGGATTTTTTTTTTTAAAACAAGTGATTTTAGAATATGTTTATAATAGTAGTAGGCCGTATAGTATATAAATTTACTTAAATATGAAATGGGAGTTCCAGTCAATGGGAACTATTTCTTCTTCCGCTGTGTCTGTGCTGATCACGTGTTCATGTCAGCGGCAGAGAGTTGAGCGCAGCGATCTCTCACTCAAAGCACACAGCGCATAATCGCATAAAAGCACACACAGAGTGCAATGCTGCGGTCATGATGGCTGAAAGAAGGAGTTATTTCACTCCTCATTGTGAAAATGAAGCAAATCGTCAAATACAACTCACACACGCTGCTTTCTGTATTTTTATAGCACTAAAATAATACAGATATTTACAGCTAGATACTCCAAAACATACAATAACAAGATAACTGATGGATCCTTTACGCTAATACATATATGGTACAACTACAGTTGAATGCAAATAGTAAATAAAAGAAATAGTGAGAAGTAATAGTAAATAGTTTGTTGTATATAATATATATAGGAAATAGTTTATGTATAATATAATATAGTCAATAATAAAGTGTATAATATTGTCAATAAACAGTATACAGCAAATAAAATAGTAATGAATAGTATAAATATATAATAGTATAAGTACAATAATATAATATCACAATAATATATTGATAATACCGGTAGCATATGTATAATAGAATCCTTAATCCTTAGTAATAGAATACTTAAATTTCAAGAAATGTAGTTTATAAAATAAGATAAAATACGCAAGAAAGAACTATAATATAAATCATTTAAACTCAACTTTCACAGCTAACCTGCACAATATGGTGGCGCCGTTGACGTACGATCCAGAGGCCTCAAGCGTCTGTATTTTATATCTATGGAGTTCTATAGCAGAATCCTTTCAGAGAGGCAGGCATTATCCAGGTACCAAGTGATGATTACATAAATTAATTTTTTTTTTTTTTATAAAATAGTAAAGTCTGTTCCTTTTTATTTAATATTAATAAGGTTGCTTTCAAAATGCATTATAAAATCACTCAAATAAAAATATTTAATAGAAGTATCGTATCGGTATCGATAAGTACTTGGTATCGGATCGAAAAGAAAACGATTGGTATCGCCCATCCCTAAGCATTTCACAATGCCAACGGAACCATTGACGTCACTTCCGCCGATGTATTGCGTCAGTTACGAAACGTTGCCATTTCCGCCTGGTAGACGAAAGGTTTACGTTTTGTCCTACCGATTAACTCCATCAAAATGTCTCTGGGCGTCTTATCACCTCATTTGAACACTCCACCAAACAACCAAGGCATACTTATCGGCGATAAAATATATTCGGAGGTGTTTCTGGCTATTGATAGCTCGATAATACCCGATGAAAGATTCTCCACGACCCCGTCCATGCTTGACGGCCTCGACCATGAGACCGAGACAGACCTGCGGATTTTGGGTTGCGAACTCATCCAGTCTGCCGGGATTCTTCTGCGTCTGCCACAGGTTACCATCTAACTATATTTTATACAAATGAATGGATGAATTCGTTAAATTCCCAATGACTTACAGCTGTAAGACGATGCTAGCTTAGCTAGCTTAGCCGTTACCGGCACATTGAAGCGGGGCGGCCTTTTGTCTGCCCGCGAGTCCTTCAGATCATGCCAGCGGAAGCCTGTACAATGTGTTTTGGGTTGTAATTTAAAACTAATTATAAATAAAGCGTTGTTTTCCTGTAAGTAAAGTGCCATGAACGGCGTTTTAATGTATTATTTTGAATTGATTAGGTGGCGATGGCGACAGGACAAGTCCTTTTTCAACGATTCTTTTACTCGAAGTCCTTCATCAAACACAGCTTTGAGGCAAGTCAGAAATACTAAATGTATAAACTGACTCAACTCATGTCGTGAAAATAATTAATGCCGTTTTTACTTTAAACAGATTGTTGCCATGGCCTGTGTGAACTTGGCGTCAAAGATTGAGGAATCTCCTAGAAGAGTGAGGGATGTTATCAACGTTTTCCATCACTTGAAACAAGGAAGGGGCAAAAAGTAAGTCGATATTGTGTTTTTATTATTAGTTAAACCCAGTATTTCGAAAAAATTAAGATGTGTAACTTTTATTTACAATGAAAACGTTTATTAGATAAGAGCTGTCATTTGTTATTCCTCATTTACTGTCTGTGTTTTAATAAGTGGATTGGAAAACATTAAATGATCGATCTCAAACCATATTAAAGATGTTTAATTTTTACTGCTTGAATTATAGTGAAATTCCGTTAAGTATAATCTGCAAAGAGAATATGAAATGTAAAATACAAAATGTAGTTTTTCTTAAAACGTGTCCAACATGAATCTGTTTTCTTTGTTATATTAGGAGCAGCCCTCTTGTCCTCGATCAAAATTACATCAACACCAAGAATCAAGTGATTAAAGCTGAGCGCCGTGTCCTTAAGGAGTTGGGCTTCTGTGTTCATGTCAAACATCCACACAAGGTGAATTTTGTTTTTCGAAAATTAAACTCTGGGCCTAAAATGAAGCTTTTGCTACATCCTACTAATGGCCGGTGGCTTAAGAAAATGTACCAGCCATAAATATTATTTTATCAGCAAACACAAATTTTAGATAACCGTGGAAATTCACAATTCTTTTCCAATTTTCGATACCACAGCTGAAATTAAATAAGAAAAAATGAAGTGCAAATACATAAAATATAACAAAGATATGCTTTTCAGTTTCGATTTTAGGTACAGAAATTTAATGAAGTAAGCAAATGTAAAATAACACCACTGTTTAAACATCCTTATTAATTCTTAACGTTACAAAAATATCCAGTTAAGAGTCCTTTGTTTACATTAAAAACAGACAGCAGCAGGAATATTAGGCTGCTGTCACTTTAAGAGTGTATGCACAGATCTAATATACTGATACTCTAACGGTTTATTTTCACTTAAGACTGTTTACTAGGATACTCGCTATTTTTTGTAGTTTCGTGTGCGTTTGTCCGCTCAAGTGTGAGAAGACATGAAAGAGAGCTTAGTTTAGTATTCGTGCGCTGTCCGAGAGACGCGGTTTTCTGAATGCTAAACGTTCCACACAGCGCACGTGTACCGAAATGAGCTCTCTTCTTTAAGTTTTCCAGGCTTAAACTTTTGGACAATGCAGCGCTGGCCCGTTAACTGTCCCCAGCGTCGTTCATGCATTGTTAGAATAAAAATGTTATTGGCCAAATGGCCAGGGACAATGTTTTATATACTTCCCAACGGCAATTTTTACATTTGTTTGGCTTTTGGTGAGTGTTAATTTTAGGCCCTGGTTATACTGTTAGGATTTTTTTTATGGAAATAGTGATGGTGTTCATAATTCAATTAATTAATTTTACGTCTTGAACCATTTCAGATTATTGTCATGTACCTACAAGTGCTTGAATGCGAGAAGAATCAGATGCTGGTTCAAACAGCATGGTAAGTGTGCTTTTTTGTCTTTGGAGCTCATGAAAATGCCCTTCAACTTATGACTTGGAATTTTTTCCCCTTATAGAGGAGACATTGGATCAGGTTTATGGTTGGACTCGTGCTGTGTTTCCACTAGTAGCTGTCATTATTTGCTGATAAGAGCTTGAACTTGTGAAAGAGTTTGCTACTTAGGCATCAACAGGACTTAGTGGAAACACTGCATTATAAAGTATGAATTGCATTGTAGCTTGGTATACCTAAAGGTAAGATAGGTTCACATTATTCTGGCATCCCCCCTTTATTTGTTTTTGTAATAAAAATGCAGGATTATTCTGTAGGTCATGCATTGACTTGTTGCACATCATTGAGGTTCTGGCTTATGGAGAGCTCTGTTTAACTTTGTCCTTTCTCTACTCTTTGATTAAAGGGTAGCCCATGGTGGTAAGTGTCACAGAAAACACCCGAACTCCTCAGGCACAAGACCCAGGAACCCCTCCCACCTCATTGGCTGGCCTTTTCGAGGCTGCCAGCCAATCCAGTGAGAGCTCTCAGCGGAGGTTGGCTTTGCTGGGGGGTCCAGGATTTGCTTTTTGTTATTTTTCTTCTTTTTTTTTTCTCCCCCAGAGCTCAAGTGCTAGTAGATAGTGGTGCACTTTTTGCTCTCTAAATCCCAATGATACTTTTTTTTTTTTTTTTTTTTAGCAGTGAAAACGGTATGTTACTTTTTTTCATATGAATTTTGTTCATGTGAATTTTGTCACACTAAGTTGTCCCGTGATATTGCCTCTCCTCACACCTTTTTTTGATATGGGGTTTGAAAAGGTTCGATTTCGCCAAACATGCACGTTTGTTTTAGCATGTTGCAGTTTTGAGATTTATTACTCAAATTTAAGATTACACTATTGCTTCCATCATGGCTACATTTATAAAAGGTGAGGGAAAGGACATGAAGTTAAGAGTCTCCTGAATAAGCCATATGTGAGAGAGAGAGAGAGAGCATGGCAGGTGTTGTAGGTGTTTCTTCATGTGTTGCAGGAACTATATGAACGATGCCCTCAGAACCAATGTGTTTGTGCAGTTTGATCCGGAGACCATTGCGTGTGCCTGTATTTACCTCGCCGCTCGAGTGTTACAGGTACGGCCTTGGCTTTATCTATCTCATTTCTATTTCATTACATGTTTACATCCTTAGATTTATTTATCTCCCTTCATTTTCTCTATTTCATTACATGTTTTTGTATTTCCACAGATTCCCCTTCCTTCCAAACCACACTGGTATCTTCTTTTCGGCGCTACTAAGGAGAACATCAAAGAAATATGTATTAGCACGATGAAGCTTTATTCTAGGGAAAAGGTGACTTAAATTTAATAAACTTACAGATTAGCATTACTTTGGCTATCTTTATTTCTACTAAATGAACTATTTGGATTTGACTCTGATGCTGTTGTTAATACTCTATCCATCTTTCAGCCTAACAGTGAACAGCTTGAAAAACAGGTGGAAAAGAGGAAGGTGGCCCTGGAGGAGGCCAGACTAAAAGCCAAAGGACTGAATCCCAGTGTCACACCAGCTCTTGCTGCCATTGGTGGATTTTCCCCAGCATCAAAACCTTGTAAGCTTGTGATTCGGTTTGCTTTTTCTTATGCCGGGTACACACTGCTCGATTTTCAAACTCTGTTCTTCTCAAACTACACGACTGTCTGGGGTACCATTTAGGTGCTACTGCGTGGATATTACACAACAGATAGACGACAAGGGGTCATGCATTACACAGCATTTCAATAGGAAGAATCATAGAAAACTTTGATCTACAAAATGTTTCACAACCAAATGAGAGAAGTTCTGCAGGAAATAACGTAAAACCACACGCGAGACTGGATATCTTCTTTAAAATGATGCATGCAAGAACCTTGTGACCCAAGTTGTCTGTGTAAGCACATTTCACAAAACGCATTTCACACTGCATGACAGACGGGTCCAAATATTTAGCATGCTGAATTTTCCATGGGCGTCGTTGGCGCTTCTCTCAGGTCGTGTCTTTGATAATACACACTACGCGATCACCACTCATGTAAACGAGCACCAAGTTGCCTCCGATTTAGGATATTTTTGGGTCATTTCCACAAAACTGTCAGTGTGTGGAAATCAGGGCTTAAATCATGGAGCGTGTACCCAGCATTACAGATTGAGCTTTCTGTAAGTTCTTGTCAATTCCCAGGTATCTAAAAATGTTTTCCTTTCCAGCTTCTCCAGGAGAAGTGAAGGTGGAAGAAAAGTCGCCAAACTCTAAACTAGTAAAGGAATCTGAGAACAGGCAATTGTTTGCCAAAAGCCCATTGAATGGGTAAGTATTTTAATATACACCACCTAAACTGATTACAGCTAAACTGATTAATACTGTAAAAAAATGTACTTAATGCAGTTCTTTATATTTTGCATGGGTGATGATTATATAGAGATAGATAGACCACCTGGGATAAATAAAATAATGGACTTTCGCACTGAATAGTTCCAGGAACTCCTTTAAAGGAACTAGCCACTAGGATCGTTCCCCGGGAACTAATTTCTATGTTCCTGGTTGCATTCGCACCGGTAATAGGATCTCTAAAATGGCCGACAGCGGCGTCTTTAAGTGCAGCATTTACAAACGCTAAAAACCGGTGGATGTGATGCCGTGATCGGAGCCGTGTTTGTTGTGGGCTTCATGATAACGGAGATGGAAAGTGGAATTTACGTGACTGAAAGAGAAAAAAAGTGCGGCTAAGAGACCATTTCCTATGACAACTTTCAGACAACTTAAAGGTAAAGAAAACAACACAACCCTCCAGACAACAGGATGCTGCTATCGCTGTTTTCCAATATGTTTACACAGCTGTTTAAAAATGCTGGTAATGCCCAATCAACAAACTCGCGTCACCGGTAGTTCCTGTAGTGCTGGTGTAGACCCTACTCTGAAGTAGGAGCTCATTTATTTCCCCCAAAAGGAGTTCCTAGAATTAAAATCCTTCCTAGTTCCTGCGGTGCGAACACGTCAAAATCCGGGTACTTCAGCCGATAGTTCTAGGCTTTCTAATTTTCATTTAAGTCATAGTTTTTCATCTAATACTTATTTAATCTTTAACAATTTTTAATAGTTTTAGTTAACAAAAACAACACTGCTGTCTCCCCGTTTTGATACATTATTTACAATTTGTTTGGTTTTCTCTTCTATAGCAGCATGAAAAAGGAGGAGAGAAAAGTTTTCCAGAATGGGAAGAACCATAGCCGGTCTCGCTCGCGATCTCGCTCTCAGTCTCGTTCTCCACACCGACAGTAAGTTACAATGTGTAGTTTCACTTCACTAAGTGATATTTTGTAAAACTGACTTGCTCTTACTGCTGCTGACATGTTTTCTTATCCTTAGTCGAAGGAGCCACTCAGGAACGTACAGCTCTCACAGCAGCCACAGCCCATCACCACGGCAACACAAAGGTCGCAGAGCTTCGCCAGTTACGCAACTCAGGACGGAGCGAGACAGACAGAGCGAGTCTAGTCGGCATGGCAACAAAAGGAGGAGGTCACGGAGCCGAACTCGCAGCACTTCTCGCGAAAGAGGCCGTGACCGCGACTATGTGAAACACAAACACGACCGTGGCACCGGTCACCACTGGGACCATCGCGAACGTGAACGCGACCGCTCGCGCGATCACGGACGCAGCAAACACCAGAGCAGGTCACATTCTGGACACAGCAGACACAGGAAATGAGACGCCCGGCACAGCTGAATGAAATGGAGGGAACAATGATGGCCATGGACAACAGGACTAAACATTTGTTGAAAAATGCTTGCTTCAACACAAAGTTTTCCCAGAGTTAACCTTGTTAAGAAGTGGATGTTCTCTCGATATTATTGTTCTTGGATCTCTGACTGACTCGTAGACTGGTGCCTTTTTATGTATTGTGTTTTACTTGTAAACTTGAAAGTGAACAAGGGACTGCTAAAAAAATCTGCCTATTATCAGGGATCACACAGGAAGGAGCAGACAAAACCCCATGTGTGTTAAATATTTTTCAAATGCACAACTGTGTTTGTGCAATGTACATATAAAACTTATTTTTATGATGTCAGAAGACAACTTTCTATTCATTTCTCTTCACAAAATAAAAATGCTATAACATTCAAATTCTGAGAAATGTTGTCTGTATTGTTACTTCAAACTAATGAAACACTTGTTGGATCTATTCACAGAAGTATTCTAATAACATATTTTCAGTGCCTGATTAACTGGTGTGACATTTCAAATCTTGACAACAAAAAATGGGAACTCTACATTAAGGTTCAAATCAATGTATTCGGTATGATTGTGAACCGTTTATAAACAAGGTAACTTTTTTTTAATTGTACTATTCATTGTTAATCTGTAATGGCATTTATTCACTTTAAAGTCGTGATGTAATGTAACAAATTTTTTTTTTTTTGTGAACTAGGTTCACATTAGTACCCGCATTGCTAGTAGTGGCTCCGGCTAGCTACTTTGGTGGCCAATTTTATTCTGTTCTAAATTTATTCTAATGTATAAATTTTCAATTGTTGTCTTTTGGCATTGAAATGGTTGCCACAAATATTGATTTTTCGATACTGAAACGCTTCCATTTCGTTTGCTCCGGATGAATATTGTTAGTGTTACAGAGCTTGACTTTCGGCGTGGGATTACGCGTATTGCACACTTACTCGTTCCCACAGATTTTGAGCTCACACAGAGGTAGTTGTGTCCTAATGGTGAGGGAGTTGGGCTTGTAACGTGAAGGTTGCCGGTTCGATTCCCATGCTGGCAGGAATTGAAGATAGGCATTGTGAATAAACAGTACTATCTCCACCTTTAATACCATGACTAAAGTGCCTTTGAGCAAAGAACCTGCCCCTAATTGCTCCCCGGGCGCCGTAGCAAGCTCTCACTTTCACACCAGATTTAAGTGCGCGCACATAAACCCACATCAATACTAAACTGAGTTTTTTCTCCGCTTATTTCAGTCAAATACACACAAAATGGCAGTTTTGGTGAGCGTTCACGTGAGGAACAGTTAAGTGAACGTAAACAGTTGAGAAAGAAAACGGGTGTAACACTGTAATGGATTCATGCCTCACATCTTAAAGTGACAGCAGCTTAATATACCTGCTGCCAAATTATGAGATAATATAAAAAATATATGGCGGTTTTTCCCCCAGAGTATCAAAGTCAAAACTCAGGCCAGTGAAAATGTGGAGCGGCTTTTTACATCTGAGAAACGTATTATAGTAAATAGAAAAAAATGTAGCTTGGGAACTTGGTTCTGTCTATCAGTTGTTAACTGGATGGAGGTAGATCTGAATGTGAGCTTGCAGCCGATTTTAAGAAGGGAGCACATTTTAAGCAGACTAAATGAAGTCTGGCATATATTACCAAAAAGACGTAATTTATTTAAAAATTACGAAGTCAAAACAAAAATCGTTGTGTATCATTAACAAGATCAATGACAATTTAGAAATGTATGAACTTTTATTGTTGAACAATGTTAGTATGCGTAAATGAACATTAATCACTTGCACACTGTGTTCATTATACCTAATGCAACAGTTTATGAACAGAATGTTAACTGAAACCGAATAAATATCTGTGTATAAAATAGCTATGTATAAAATCTGTACTGTAATTGTCTAACTTTTAAAGTGCATTTGTCTCTTGACAAAACGTGTAAAAACTGCAGTCAAATGTCAAAAGAGAACACTTTCAGTATCAATGTAATAGAGGTCACTGAGTTACACTGCTTAAACCTGATCAAATAATGCCTGAAAATGCATGTCAACAGATCCAACTGAGGTTGCGTCTGTCATCCGGTGGCTGTTCCAGGCGTTATCCTGCGTATGTGTGTGTAGGACTTCCTGAGAGTCACACTACCATGGTGAGAAACTCCACGTGGAAGCACGCACTCCTCAGTCAACTTTTTTGCCCCGGGGTTCCAGCAAAGAACGGTGGCAATCACCTCATTCTTGTCGTCTCGGCCACCGGTGATGAAGAGCTTGTTATTGCAGGCGGCAATGCCACAGCTGGCCCTCTCACAGCCCAGCTGGATCACTAGCGTCCAGGAGTCTTCAAGAGGACTGTAGGAGTACAAGGCCTTCATCGCTCCACCTTTATTTCAGAGCAAGTGACATTTCAATCTCAGCTGAGCAGTTTATGGAATTATTCAAGAACTAACATCAAGAACAAAAAAAGGTACAAACCAACAACAAATATGGCGTCCTTAAAGGTCACTGCATTTGTGCATTTGGCCTCAGTTGGCATTGGGCATTTTAAGCTCCATTTATTTGATTTGGAATCAAAGCATTGCATGTTGTTTGTGGCTAGCTTGCCATTGGGACCTCCACCTATCACATAGATGCATTTGTCATAGCTGGCAGCGGAGAACGAGCTGACACTCAGCATGAGCGGCGCTGTCTGGAAGGAGGAAAAAACTCAACTCATGTGAATTGTGATTCCTGTGTATATGGATTAACCACCACAAATGCACTGGAAACTTATGACTCGGACATTTTAAATGGGATTTTGTATTTGATGTTTACATGAACTGAGATAAATATTACTGTTTTGCAGTATTTTTTGATCCTTGGTTCTGAGCATTGGTTGGCATCTTTCAAAAACATTAAAATGTGATCAAACAAACAGTAAAAATAGTAATACTGTGAAATATTATTATGATTGAAAAGAACCGTTTTCTGTTTGAATATATTTCAATTTATTCCTGTGATGGAAAAGTGGAAAATATGCTGATTTTGTGCTCGATTATTACAGGAGCTCAATTAATAATAATGTTTCTTCTTACAAATAATTAAAGTTTTTTATGCTGAATTTTTTTGGTGGTAATCGTGATACGTCAAAGAACAGCATTTATTTGAAATGGAAATAATCTTTTGTAACATTATCAATGTTTTTACTGTCATTTTTGATGAATTTAATGTGCCCTTCCTGAAGAACAGTATTAATTTAACAGTAAAAAAAAAAAAATAATAATAATGATAATAATGAGAAATGTTTCTTGAGCACCAAATCAGCATATAGACTTTTATAGACAGCATATAGATTTTTGAAGGATCATGTGACACTGAAGTGTGTATATATATATAAATATATATAAATATAGTCCTCAATTTAATGTATAATTCCTTTAAATATATATATATATATATATATATATATTTAGCGTTGTGTCTTCAGAACTCACCTCTGTCCAGCAGTTATGAAATGGATCATAGGCTTCAACACTGTTCAATCTCTGAGTTCCATCAAAGCCACCCAAAACATACACCTTTCCTCCAACAACTGCCATCTTGTGTCTCCAGCGTCCTGTGCCAAGGAACTCTATCTGGATCCATTTGTTCAGCGATGCATTATACTTCCACACATCATGCAATGTTTCCTTGCCACCTGTTTTAAGTTTCAAATGTTTTACAAACTTCTTGCACATGCAAATAAGCAAATTACATAGTCACTTTATCACCTTCTCAGTAGCTCACCCGATATATAGACTTCATTTCTGAAAGTGACGCATGCAAACTCCACCCACTTCTTATTTTCAATCTCAGACTCCATCTCCGTGTTTGGTAGTTTTGCGACCTCTAAGCGGCTCCTGCGTAGTGGGTCCAGACAGGTCACCTCAGATACAAACTTCTCTTCCTTTGTGCATCCTCCGATGATCATGAACACCTCCGACTGGAACTCCCGCACTCTTGGTTTGGTGCGCTCTGAGATCACCTATAAACCGAGAGGATTTAACAAATGGTGGGTCTTGGCGAAGGGGCAATTGTATAGTAAAATTTCCATCAAATTGAATTGAATAATCCTTACCTATTATTCACATTATGGATTTAGAACATTAAACGAGTTAAAAAAAACTTTAATGAGTTTTAATGAATCAGTTTATGTGATTCATATTCATAAATTAAAAATAAATTTCTGAAAACAATTCACATAAACTAAACATATGACCATAATACGGATTATTCTATTCAATTTTATGGCATTTTACTATAAAAAATTGAAATTCGTAAATCTTAAAATTAAAATTTGAAAACAATTTTGAGTGCGCTTTCGTTATTGAATCTACTCCACTGTGGCTGAATCTACAGATCCACGACAAAATAAGTATTTTACGTTGGTTTTCCATCTAAAATGACCAAAACAATGCGAGAAAGAACATATCTTCCTTCTTACTGAGTTGTCTTTTGGTTATCAGTTAAATAAATATAGCTGAACATCATAGTTTTCACCCTGTTATTTTTATTTTTGCAATTTTCTAAAAAAATTCCCTGTATAATTTACAGCATTTGCTGACAAAAAAATAATTTAATATGTAACCAAAGTGCCCGTTATGACGTAAATATGCTCAAAATTGATTGAAGTCAGAATCGAATCAAGAGCTTGGTAATCAAATCAAATTGGAAAATTTGTATCGATACCCTACCCTAATATTCCTAATCTTCAAGGACAAAGCCCACTTATGAAACACACTTCCTTCAAAAAGGCTTGCCATGTCATTATGACGCCCTGTTAAATTTCCAAAGCTTGGATTTCACTTCCTATTTGAATGATCTTGTGATCACTTCAGCATTCAAAAGAAAGGCCACCTTTACAAAACTGACCTCTTTCCCCGAGAGGTGATAAATCCGGGCCTCCTGCAGCAGCGGGAACACCTCGGCGCACTGGCGGATCAGCGGGTCTCCTTCCACCCTTTCTACAAAGTACCATGGGTCCAGCAAGGGCAGTCGCACGTGTTCGAGGACACGGGGCAGCAGAGCCAGCCTTTCATCATCTCGAGCCCTGACCCAACGTATAACCACGTCAAACACCTGTTCCTCCTCTGTTACCCCCAGCTCATCATGCTGAAGCAGACTGACCAACACATCAGCAGGAAGCTCCAGGATCTCATCGTGCTCCACTACTTGAGAGAAGTTTTGGATAATGTAGGCGTGGACTTGGGCTTTCAAAGACTCTAACGAGTGGACGTCAGCTAGATGAAGGATGCCCACGCAGTTTTCCGGGTACAGGGCCTCGGCTAAGTAACTGGCGCAGGCGTCCACTACACGTGGAAACTGCAAACAAACATTGATTTTGAGGTCATAATAAAGTATAAAAGTATTTTTAGGAATGTATACATACTATTACAGAAGTTTGGGGTCTGTAAGATTTTTATTTAAAGAAATAATATTTTTATTCAGCAAGGACAAAATTACCAGTGATATATTTTATATTTAACTTTATAGATTTATATTTCAAATAAATGCTGTTCTTGTGAACTTTATATTCATCAGAGGATCCTGAAATATATTTATCAGGATTTCCACAAAATATTAATAATAATAATTAAGCAACTGTTATATGATATGAAATGTTTCTCGAGCACCAAATCAACATGTTAGAAGGATTTCTGAAGGATCATGTGACACTGAGTATAACTGTTTTTACTGTATTTTGATCAAACAAATCAGCCTTAGTTAGCATGAGACTTTTTTTAACCATTAAAAAAAACAAACTTTTAAACAGTAATGTACTTATAGAGTATATATCTTCTGTAAACATTATTATAAAAGGTGCTTTATAAATAAAACTTACTTTTTACATTAATTTTATGCTTTTTTTTTTAAAGCCTTATAACAAATTTGGACTTGGAAGCAATTTCATTACACTTACGTTTATGCAAATCGTTTATGGTATAAAAGCTACATCAACTATATTTAGCAAACACATGACTCCACCTAGTTACCTACACCCAGATGTGACAACTAAAACTGAGTGCAACGGAAAATATCCTCAATGTGAATTTTCACTTCCCTGTTATGCTTGGTACTTTTGATGGTTTTCACGTCTTCTCCACTAAATCACAACAACAACCCACAAAAGTTGCACTGGGGAAGTAAAATAAATGTAATGTGCAGCCAGCTCAAACATTCGAAACTGTAAGGACCGTGTTACATATAGGCTATTCCACCATATAGAAGTCCTGTTAGTGTTCATTTGGGAAATATGTGTGTTAGTACAAACCTGGAAAAGGCTGGCTGCCTCAAGCATTCTCTGAACATTGTCCTTGGTAATGGTGACTTTGCTGGTGTAAGTGTATTCTAACAGGATTCTCATGGTATCAGCATCGAGGCCTTTAAGGTTTACATTTTCTTCATGTTTTTCCCTCAAGTCATTACAAAACATCGCTCTGTAAAATATAAAAACAAGCAGTATAAAAATTCGGTTACACTTTATTTTAAGGTGTCTTTGTTACACTGTCAATATACATTTAAGTACTAAGTAATATTAAGCAACTACATGTACTTACTATAGGTTTAGGATTAGGGGTTGGTTTGATTTAGTTATGCATAATTTATAGTTATACTAAAGTAACTACATGTAACATAACATGTTCAACTAATTTAAGTTGACTTTATTTGGTAACACTTTATTTTACAGTGTCATTGTTACATATGTTACACGTATTTACTATAGTAATAACTAAAAATTATGATTAATTACATGCAATTAACCTTAAACCAAACTCTCATCCTAACCCTAACCCTATAGTAATTACATGTAGTTAATTGTCATTACTCAGTACTTAAATGTGTAATTACACTGTAATACGGACACCTTAAAATAAAGGGTTACACTGTCTTTGTTACACTGTAATTATACATTTAAATACTGATTAATATTAAGTAACTATACATGTACTTAGGTTTTGGGTTAGTTGCATGTAATTATGCATCATTTATAGTTGTTACAATAGTAACTACATGTAACATATGTAACAATGACACTGTAAAATAAAGTACACTTTATTTGGTAACACTTTATGTTACAGTGTCGTTGTTACACTGTAATAGTAACTATAAATGATGCATAATTACATACAATTAACCCTAAATCAAACTCTAACCCTGTAGTATGTACATGTAGTTAATATTTTTACTCAATACTTAAATGTATAAATATACTGTAACACATGAAGTGTAACCCTTTATTTTAAGGCGATAGTACTATAATAAGTACATGTAGTAACTAACAGTAAATTGTGCATAATTACAAGTAACTAACCCTAAACCAAACCTTAACCCTATAGCAAGTACATGTAGTTAAAGGGACAGTTCACCCAAAAAAAATGAAAATTCGGTCATCAATTACTCACCCTCAAGTTGTTCCAAACCTGTATGAGTATCTTTGTACGAAGATATTTGGAAAAAAGGTAGTAAATCTATTTGGTTTACTGACATTCTTCCAAATATCTTCCTTTGTTCACAACAGAGCAAAGAAACTCATACAGGTTCGGAACAACTCGAGGGTGAGTAAATGATGACAAATTTTCATTTTTGGGTGAACTGTCCCTTTAAGAAATATTACTCTGTACTTATTTAAGTATTACCTCGCTTTAAAATAAGGTGTAACCAAATCTAATCATACTTTTCTGAAGTATAAACACAATTCTCTATTTTTTAACAAGGAAGCGTATTTTTACATCTCGTCAAATGATCTGAATGTACTTCTGGCTAACCTGAAGTAATGACTGGCTGCCGCAAGGACCACGCGATGACACTGGAAACTCTGGCCCTGAACGTGGAGACTGACATCTGTTAAACTGTCCTCCAGCCGAAGACTGTGCAGACCTTCCTGCAGATAACTAGAAAACACGGAGTCCTCAAACATAACCTGGCCATCTTCCCGGTTCTCTTGCATCGAGCTCTCCAGCAGGCTCAGACCCCCTGCTGGAGCCTCTTTCCTGGCAGACGAAGGGCATTCGGAGTTATTCTCCAAAGTGTCAGCCATGATCTGGAGTCCCAGATGCAAAAGTTACAGATTTAGTTACTGAATAAAGTTGAAAACCATGTGATTGCTAGACATCGGCGAAACTATTGTTCTTTCCTAAGACGCAAGCTTCCTGTTTTTAAAACGGCCTACAAAGAGGAAGTGCTTGAAAGCGTTCACATTCAGCTCTGCAGAAACACAAGTTACTTGGATTATGGCTGATTTTCTGTTGTCTAAAAGTAAAAATATATAATTTCACAAGCTCAGGCTATAAAACAGATCTCACTCCTTCATTAAAAACCAAAACCTCTTATTATACCTTCTTGGAAAACCTAAAAAACAAGAGGATATTATATTCTAGCACAGATTACTTCAACATTATCTGTAGTTAATACCACAACTATCTCTTTTCAGAGTGATGCAACTTCTAGAAATTTACCAGTCCACGTCAGAGGTTCAAACATCTTTGCTCCAGGTCTATTTTAATAATAATTTACAAAGGATATGTTTTAAGATGGTTTCATCATTAACAAAAACACTGTATCTCATAGAAAAAAAGCAGAAAACAGACAGAAAGTGTATTTTACTCAATTGGAATGTCTGAAAATGTCTCTCGTTGAAATGTTATGTTAAAAAAGTTAGATTTAACATGCAAAGGATGCAGGAGATTATTCATTTCTATGACGGCCACTGTCAGATTGTTAGTTAAAATATAAAATACTGTTTTTGCATACACAAATATAAAACAGCTATGTCCTGATTCTTAATCTTTTCCCCAATTTCTGTATGCTAATCAAAATACATAATATACAAAACGCTTTAATAAACTTGAGGTTTTGCGATAGAAAATTTAACATTTAGTTTCATACAGCAAAATTGTTCCATTTTGTTGGGACAAGAGAAGGCAAAATAGGTAGTTGGCACAAGTGACAGGTCAATATGAGAGGATGGGACAATTCAAGTATTACAAATACTTCTGTGGAACATTAAAAAAAAAAAAAAAAGGAAAAAAGTACTTTGATAGGCCAGAGCTCAACAATACTTAAAACTAATAAAATACAAGATCAATTTTGACAATGCATGAAATGTTCAGGTGTCAAACCGTTTACATAAAACAAATAAAATGAGAGACATCAGTAGAAAACAAGAGAGGTCTACAGTCAGTGGCTCCTCTGGTTTTGTAGCCCCTTCAGGCACATTAAAGGAGAGTTTGGTGTGAGGAGGCAAGACACGGTGATTGTGCAAGTTAGTCGCCCAGGAGGAGATGACTAAGGTCTTCAGGGCTGAATAGCAAAGGT
Source organism: Zacco platypus (assembly GCA_038088235.1). NCBI lineage: Eukaryota > Metazoa > Chordata > Actinopteri > Cypriniformes > Xenocyprididae > Zacco > Zacco platypus. The sequence continues at coordinate 29,544,536 of CM076080.1, read as the reverse complement.
CCTTCGCGGGACTAGAAGGGGACTCTGCCGGAGTGATGGAAGTTCTCACAGGAATCGGTCGTGAGAATGGGCACTGGCACATAGTGACAAAGGGCTAGCGGTTACTCTTCATTGCCTCCTTGGCAGCAAGTATAAGGGGAGTGAGGCTGGAAAGAGGCTTCGCCAGCTTGAGGAAAGGATGCTGCAAGAGACAAAAGGACATTAGGACATTTTCTAGAAGATTACCTCGTCATCAACATCATCACTTCTCTTACACCTCCAAACCTTTTTGTCAGCTGATGCACCCCTTGATATTTTAAGTTAATATTTCAAAAATTTAATAACACATTCACATTTCTCTGATGACTGTTAATAGTCACATGACATGGCAGTAAACAGATAAAATATTGAATTTTTTAGTAAATTCATTTTATATTTGATGAAAGTTTTCAGTGTTTTTACTTTGAACCAAGCCGCTCTACACAGGTAAACTGAACACAGGGCCACACTTCACTGTGAAACACGCAGCGCAACAGATTTACTTTTTTAAAGATTAGTTATTTAAAGGGATAGTTCACGCAAAAACGAAAATGTGAATTTCGTTCTTCTGCTGAACAGAAAAAGAAGACATTTTGAAGATGGGGGGATAACGGCATATCATAATGGCGAATCCGCCATTTTGTCCGACAAAGCAGTCGGGGAGTTAACAGATTAACGTCGGTGGACTTGGACTTGAAAAAAGGTGTGTACTGACATCAATCCACTGTTGAAACATCATTCCTTCTGATGTTCATTCATGTTTATTTGATGCTATAAATGAGATGATCGGTTCACGAGCCGCTTGAACTGAGGCACTACAGCGATCTGTCACCACACATTAAGAGCCACAAAACAGTATTTATTGTTTACATATCTTTAAAAATGAAAAAATGTGAAATTTGAGACAAAAGTATGAATCTGTCTTGTCTGTTGACGCGTTGTCAGTCTGCCTGAGAGCATGATGTGTGGCGCGAGCTCGGCATGGCTTGTCGGACGTAGCAACAGTAAGTAAAGGGGGCGGGTCTTTGCGAATGGTCAATTATTTCGAAAACCCTTGTCCACTCAAATATAGCTTTAAACAGACAAATCTCATTTGTTGGGGCATTTAGGGATTCAGTTTTGCTCCTTACTTGCAAGAGCTCTTTTCCTCCACCTCTCTTCTCCACATCCATCTCGAGGCAGCGGTTTAGGAAGTCTCTAAAAATGGGTGACAGTTTCTCTGGATTCTGGAGCTCTGGGGTGCCATTAGTAGCGATGAGGTACAGCGCCTGGAGATGAACAGTATTCATTAATGTTAAACAGATCACTTGAGCCATCATTATTAATTACAAATGACTCAGTGATGAAGTAATAAAAGTACAAGACAAGAAAGGCTCACCCTCAGAGGATTCTCATTGAGATAAGGAGGTTCACCCTCTACCATCTCGATAGCCATGATACCGAGAGACCATATGTCAACTTTGGGACCGTAGGCTTTACGCGTGACCACCTCAGGAGCCATCCAGTAGGGTGTTCCTACCATGGTGCTCCTCTTACTTTGCTCAGGGGTGATTTGAGCACAGAACCCAAAATCGGCTGAAAAGAAGAGAGCAAACAATTCATACAAATTATTTTGACATATGATAAGGCCAGGACAGTGGGATCATGGACTCACTTAGTTTAACAGATCCATCCATTCCTAATAGAACATTGTCACTTTTGATGTCTCGATGGATGACCTGGTTCGCATGAAGGAACTCTAGAGCTTGCAAACACTGTGGAGGAGTCAGAACACAATGCTTAGGAAGTGATGGGAAAAACGAACGATCTCTCAGATCTCTCAACTACGCCAGAATTACCGTACCTCTCTGCAGACAGCAGCAATTTGTGCCTCATCCATGCAGGTTTCTGTTACCACATCTGTCAGAGAGCCTCCAGCAAGGTATTCCATCACCACAAAGAGCTCTTCTCCAACCAAGAAGCTACACACATAACAGAAGGTAGATGTTCCAACAGATGGTTGGATTGGAAACATGCACAAAAAATCATTCCTCGAGACATGTTTAAATGGCTTTTATCTTTCTTCTTTCAGCCAAACATAATTGGAGTTTTTTCTAGAGATTTTGAAGCCCAAAACACACATTCATCCATCATAAAAGTAATCCACACAGCTCCAGGGTGTTAATAAATGCCTTCCGAAGTGAAGCGATGAGTTTTTCTAAGAAAAATATCCATATTTATAACTTTATAAACTATAATCACTGTCTTCCAGTAACGCCGGATGCAAGTCAAGTTCGGCTGAAGAGTGACCTCTGACCCGATGTATGACGTAGGCTCAAGGTTCAAACAAATAAAGCTGGGCAACAAACTCAAGCTCCTCTTCTCTTATAACAAAATCCTCTGACATTTCTATTTAAATATTCTTGATTTAAACTTCTAATCCGTGACCGGTGTTTTATTTTGAGCTATTCTCTGCTCTTCTGAGTTCGTCAATACATCATACATCGGGTCAGAGGTCACTCTTCCACCGGAACTCGACTTGGGTACGGCCATTACGAGAAGACAGTGATTATAGTTTAGAAAGTTATAAATATGGATATTTTTCTTACAAAAATGCATCGTTTCACTTCAGAAGGGCTTTTTAAACCGCCTGGAGCCATATTGATTACTTTTATGATTGATGGATGTGCTTTTTTGGGCTTCAAAATCTCAGGTACCATTCACTCCCGTTATAAAGTGTGGAAGAGCCAGGATATTTTGTAACATAATTCCGATTGTGTTTGGCTGAAAGAAAAAAAGACATCTAGGATGGCTTGAGAGTGAGTAAATTATGCGATAATGTTCATTTTTGGGTGAACTACCCCTTTAAGTGCTGCAAATACCTGTCTAAGAAGTTTACAATGTTGGGGTTCTTCAGCTCCTTCATCACCAGGATCTCATTGATGATCAGCTCCTTCTTAGGCTGCTTCTGTAGGTTAATCTGCTTGATGGCGACCTATGAAAACACATCACTGTCAGTTCACTTTGCCAAAGTCAACTAACTGAGAAAGGCCAAAATTGAATTCAAACAAATAAATTGTTTAGCAAAATATCAGTGGTACATTTAATGATAATTCAGTGTGATTAATTATACTAAACACACTACCATCAAAAGTATGTGGTCGGTAAGATTTTCTTAAAAATTGTTTTTTCAAAAGTCTCTTATGTTTTCAAAGCTGCATTTATTTGATCAAAACTACAGTAAAAATAGTAATATTTATATTACTATATAATTATTTATATTATATATAATAAAATATTATTACAATTACAAATAACTGTTTTCTGTTATATTTTATAAAATATAATGTATTCCTGTGATGCAAAGCTGAATTTTCAGCATCATTACTCCAGTCTACAGTGTCACATGATCCTTCAGAAATTATTCTAATACTATTTTTTTATTTTATTTGAATAGAGCACAAAATACCTCTTGGCCAGTAGCAACGTCAATGGCTGTGTACACGGTACCAGACGCCCTGTAAAGAGACACCAATTACCTGAAGCAATCTTAGATTCATGTAAATTTAAATAATTAACTGTGAAATAAAGAATAATCAACTGTTTTTTTTATACAGATTAAAAAGTAAAACTTCCAAAATTACAATAAATCATTGAATATATTTACCCTTGTCCAATTTTTTCGTATCTTGTGTATTTTTTCTTAGGGTCTCCAATACTGACAATGGTTCCTAAAATCGGTCACGACAACACAGTTAGCATTCTGTCATGAAAACCCCCGCATAGACACTTTCACATGCAACAGTGCGTATAAGAATAGAAATGTTGTGTTGAGTATCTGTAATGATTAGCAACCATCAAAAACATACTAAGTTTCTCCATAATCTCCTCATCAGTCATCTTGCCCTTGGCCTTCTTCTGTTTGTCTCCAGATTTAGAGCCATCTGTGTCCGCAATGGCAGCAGGTGCAGGAATGGGATCGATGACCGAGCGAGTGTATACCTATCCAGACAACAAAGACACCAACAATATCATGAGCACTCAAAAACCATGAAATACAAACTGAATAAAGAATGAATGATGCCTAAATGAAAAATATGTGAATTGATTTAAAATATGATATGGCACTGTGATGAGACTGTGAAGTTCCTGTCCACTCACAGATATGGTATGCTGTGGACGTGGTGCTACAACAGGAGGCGGGGCTTCATCATCGTCATCATCATCATGGTCCTTGACTGGTGATTGCTCTGAGCCTTTTTTTGCTGGTGCATCTTTATCTGAAATCAAGAAACACAAATTCAGTTGAGGATAAATACGAATACAGTTGGAGTGATGGTATGTTCAGGGCTTGACATTAACTTTCCACACCAGTCACTGTGGCTAGTGGTTTTTCAAAGTCACTAGCCACTCAGCAATTGGCCACATCAATACCATGGAGGAAAAAAACTGCCATATAGATATTTTTATTAATATCTCATTATTTGGCAGCAGGTATATTAGGCTGCTGTCGCTTCAAAACCTGACGCACGGATTCATTATACTGCTACACATGCGTTTTCTTTCTCAACTGTTTACGTTCACTTAAAAGATGTTTACGCGAGTACTCGCTGAGACCAGCGTTTTGACATTATTTTGTGTGTATTCGATTGTTTAAGCACAATATGCAGTGAAAAAGATCTCACTTTTGTTCTGAGAGGCAGCTTTATGTGGCGCACTTTAGGTGTGAGAACAAAATCTGCGGGAATGAGTAAAATTATGCGCAATATTGGGGCATTTTGCCAAAATTCAAGCCCTGTAACACCAGCAATATTCATCCGGAGCACAAGAAATGAGCGAGTGAAAGAGGACGGTTTTGAGTGACAACTCGCTGTCGGAGAGATGAGAGAGAGAAAAAGCGCAGCTGGTGTCGTGTATCTATTCTGCGGAAAATGAGCATTGGAAGTGTTTCAGATATTTCAGTATTATTGATACGTATTGAAAAAAAAATCTATATTTTTGACAACACTACATTTACATTTATTCATTTGACAGATGCTTTTATCCAAAGCGACTTACAAGGGGAGCAATTAGGGGTTAGGTGCCTTGCTCAAGGGCACTTTAGTCATGGTATCGAAGGTGGAGAGAGTGCTGTTCATTCACAATCCCCACCTTCAATTCCTGCCAGCATGGGAATCGAACCAGCAACCTTCAGGTTACAAGCCCGACTCCCTCACCATTAGGCCACGACTACCCGACTACCCACTACATTGTACTTAGTATATTACTTCAGATGCCTTTTTAAAAGTGCAACTGAAAAAATGTATATATTATATATAAAACGGGTGTGCTCATTTACCTGTAAAGCTGAGGTATTTCTGCCTGCTGTTGCCTGTGGAGTCGTAGAATTTGAGCACATCTAGCACAGCCTGAGGGTTTTTCTTCTGCTCAGATTTCGTGATGTTGGAGGTCTGTAGCAGCCGAGCCCACTGCTCTGGCATGCCCTGAAACAGAGAAAGGAAAAAGATAAAGAAAATGGAATGCAAAAAGAAAGTGAGTAAGGGACCATCTAATAATTTGATTAATTAAAATTCAGAAGGCAAATCAAATCAGTGAGCTATGACAGACAGGAGACAAATGGTCACAAAATTCAATCTAGTAATTGAATTGGCAATTCCATCCAGCATTTGATGGATTAAGACAGTTCAGGGGCAGCATGGGTAAATTGCAGAAGAGGAAAGTAAGAAAGTATTTCTCACTCACAGTGAACTCCCCCGTGACAGAATCGAAGCCCACATGTATGGTGTGCTCAAAGTCTGAAGGGTTAGAAATCTCTGGACGCTCCTTATCCTTGTCTTTTTTTCTTCCTTCAACAGAAAGAATGATTGTGGTTAGACTGTCAAAATGACAGATTCCAGTGGACTACAATAAATGAACCCAAGTCTGGGATGAGCCTCTGTGTCCAAAAATGTGATCAATAACAGTGTACAAAAGAAAGGTCAGTTAAAGGAATGTGCCAAGTTCAATACAAGTTGGGCTGCATCGTCTTCATTTGTAGTATCAATTTGTGCTGATCAGCACAGAAAACACTCGCCCCTCAAAAAAGCAAAAAATCTGTTACAGTAAGGCATTAACAATGAAAGTAAATATAATGATGCAATAAATGTAAAAACAAAAAACATACTGGTTCGAAAATATAGCAACTACAATTGAACATCATACTTGTCAACATATGAGTAGTGTGACAGAATCCCTTGCTAAACTTGGCTGTACCCGAAATAGAATACTTCCCTACTATACAACAGGCAAAAACAGTATGTGAAAAGAGTAGTATGTTCGAATGAACGGGTTCATAAAAAAGTACCCGGAAGATTTACTACTCCCGGCGAAATTATGAAGCGTGCATCCAATGGCTACTTTACTATCCAATGAGGATTTGTGAAAGGCAGTGACGTGATGCAACTGAGGCTGGTAGGTCACATGACAATGACAACATGACGGATGTAAATTATATTTATACTGCACACGTTCGAACGTACTTTTTTAAATAGATGCAAAGTAATTCAAAAGAATGACCTACTCAGAGAGTATATGCAGTTTCAGCAACAGTCTGAACATTTACATTTATTTTTTTTATAGATTTAACTGCTGTGACAGTCTTTATTTGTATAAAAATAAAAAAAATACTTTTAATAAAAAAACAACATGGCCTTCTTTTTAATTAATAATATATGCATTCTTTATGAAAATGTGCAAACAACATTCTTCATTCTTTCAAGCAGAAATATTTATTTGTATGAATTAAATAGTTTAATCCTTAAAGCTGTTGAAGTTATTCTGTCAAGAGGATTGAGTGATTTTCTCTTTTTCTTTTGTTGTTAGATTGACATTAATAATGAACAACAGCAGGTTATTGCCCAACAGTTCGCTTATGAAATAATAAACTGTGTGTGTGCGTGAATACTTGCCAAAACTGACATTTTGACATAATTTTGTGTGTATCTGTCCGTTCAAATGCAGAAAGACGAGAAAGAGAGCTCAATTCAGTACTCATACACTGATGTCTGAGAACTGGCTTTCTGTGTGCGCAAGATTTGCGACTGAATTGAGCTCTCATTTGTGTCGTCACGCTGCTCTTCTCTTTTACATTTTTTAATATTTTATGAAACATGCAGCATGTGTGCGCTAACTAATGACCCACCGGGTTGATAAGCACGTTACAATTCAAACATGCACATCTACAACGCAAGACGTCAGGATCTCTTCCCATATCGTCCCTCCCTAACATTTCTGTCTCATTTTTATTCTTTAAGGAAAATGTCGACAGATTTTTGTCATATTTAGTTTGTTTTCATCAGTGAAAAAATGGTTGACAAAATGATTAAATGAAACTAATTAGTCAGAATAAACCTTTTCCAAGGAGAAAAAACTTAACTTACAAAAAAATTACAACATTGCAGCTCAAATAACAATATAATAAAAGAATAAATAATCAAAATGCTTTATCACAAGTGCCTTACAGAAAACCCAATATCTGAGTCATAAGTATTTTCTGTAGTATTCAACACAAATGCTGTTCTGCATTGACCCAAAATACTGCTTTTAGCGCACTCTGGGTCCTCTGCTCGCCTCTTACCTTTCTCTGCTGAGAATATGGATATGATCTTGTTGCGAGGTTTGTCCCTCTTCTCCTCGGGGACGGAGGGCAGGGGTTTAGAACTGGGGTTTGTTGACATACTGTCCTTGATGCTGGTGTTGAAGGTGCTGCTCATTCTGACTGGGGGGGCAGGGGGTTTGTCCTCCAGCTCTCCGTTGTCAGACATGACAGGGAAACACACTCAGAGGGGATATAGGGTTTCAGAGATCAACCTGCAGAGGGCGGCAGAGAAACAAACATCTTAGCTGATAAATGAATTGCTGCACTACAGACAAATGGAGAGAATGACAGATAACGGGCCATTTGTGAGGCTATTCTGGCAAGAGACTTTATCAGGACACTTCAGTTTCAGGCCGGCCGTCCAATAATGTGCTGCTAAAACGCGCATAAAAACAATGGAACTATTTCAGTAAAATCTCAGAGGAACAATTTCAGAATTTTATTGTACAGACCTTTCATAAAAGCTTTCCGACCACCACAATGGCCACACCAAGAGTCTGCTGAAATAGTGCAAAGCATACTAACCTCTAACCAACAGCTGCTACTGTGCTACAAAAACAGCCAGTCAACAAGTTAGCATGGACAGAGAGAGGCTGTGTCTCATGTTCCGATAGCTGCCTCTGTTTTTTGAGATGTGCACACAATGTCCAGCCCTGTGTGAAAGTCACTGATACTTTTTGGAGAATTCACTGTCTAGCAGCTGTTGCTATCCTAGAGAGTTCTAGCAAGTCATCAATTTAAAAGAAAGTGCTGAGGTTTTCAGGTCAGAGTGCAAGTCTGCACAACAGGATGTTTTGATAAGGATGGCTATGTGACATCATACCTTGCTGTCTAGTGTGTATGATAGAATCTTAACCAAATTAGAACCTCATAATAACCAATTTGCTGTAGTCTATATAGGGAGCAAATACACAAATAGTGCTGCTCCTGACATGAAGTATACAAGAAGCTTGACTCTAAAAAAAAAAATGCATGACACATACAAGTGACGTTATTGGATAAAACAGAAATTTTCTATTTCTATAATTTTCTATATTTTCTTCTTGCCTCAGTCTGCCATGCTGGATCAGGATTTTCACTGAGGTTGTCACAATGGATTATGAAATGTTATATTTACAATGTTATATTTAATTTACAAAATTAGATTTCTGGGAATCTTAATTGTTGAATGTTGGAAGCACGTTTAAGATGCCTTTGAAATGAAAATGCTGTCATTAATTACTCACCCTCATGTTGTTCCTCACCTGTAAGACCTTCGTTCATCTTCAGAACACAAATTAAGATATTTTTGATGAAATCCGAGAGCTCTCTGACACCTCCATAGACAGCAATTTAATTACTTTTTAAGCCCAGAAAGGTAATAAAGACATTGTTAAAATAGTCCAATAGTACAGAGCTTATGAAATAATGTTATGAAGCGACGAGAACACTTTTTGTGCGCAAAAATGAAACAAATAACGACTTAATTCAAGAATTTCTTCTCGTCCCTGTCAGCTGTCCCATACTGCGTAAACACAGTGCAGCACCTCCGGGTTCTACGTCAGAACGCCAACTCATTATTGGCCGAGAGCATAGGAGAATCACAGGGAAGATAAGAAATTGTTGAAAAATTGTCGACTGTTTTAACGATGTCTTTACAACCCTTCTGAGACTTGAAAGGTGCAATGACATTGGGTGATGAACGAAGGTCTTGGAATGACATGTGAGTGAGTCCTCAATAACGGAAATTTAATTTGTGGGTTAACTAACATATTAAAACTGATTAGAGCACTAGATTTTGAAAAGGAGGTGAATCTAACAGTGTGTTATATATATTTATCTATATAATTTAAATTTCTTGCTAGTAAGAAAGAGATATTTGTTCAGTAGCTTAATAGAGGTGTTTTCATCATCAGCCTGTCAAGTCAGGTTAGAAATCAGTGCCATCGCGTGGCTGTCTGGCAACATGTCCAAATAAGGTAAAATCCTGTCTCACCTTAGTGAGGTAAATTCAGCAAATCATGTGCAACTCAACCTCGATGTGACCACAATGTCTTCCTGTTTGACAGCACAGTTTGACTGTGCATTGTTTTCACACAACAAAGGACTTATACCTGACTGATTAACTGCAGAAAGACAAAAGAGAGTGTGACAGCCAAGAGATTTTAGGTTTAATGAATCTCAGAATGACTCATTTTTATTTTCTAACGAGCGATTGCTCCACGCAGCCATGGATTACACACTTTCTAGTTTCTTCTGAATCAATTTTACCTGAGCTACAACAAAGACATTTCTGAAAAGTGGAGAAACGATCAATAAATGTGTAACTATTGCACAAGTCTTGCATGATCTTAAACTAACACTTGCCAGTTCCTATTTCCTTAAAGAGAAAAAACATGAGCAGAAAAATGATCAGTGCAGGTACTGAGAAAATTCTCATTTACTGCACACATCACGCGCATTGTGAAACCAATCTAAAGAAAACAAAAACCATGAGCTTGACAGAACTCTTACGTCAATCTGAACTAAGACATCATGAAGCAGTCAACCAGCAAAAGTCAAAGTCATTGCTTTTGAAGCATGATCAGTTTAACGAACTTTTCCCAGCCACCACCACACACTTCAGCTTGTAAGTAAGGGGCATAGACAACACTAAAACTCAAAGAAAACAAGGAACAGGAATCAATTAGATGCCAGTGCCATCACCAACACCATCTCACCCTGAAGAACCCTGGTGGAAAGATCCAGCTGATGTCCCTGGCTCTGTTCTGGCACACTCCTGAGACATTGAGGATCTTCCGTATGGTGTGTCCTCAAGTCTCTTTCTCCCTGCGTTTCCACTGAAGTGAATCGAGAGAGAGGCGTGTTGATGCAGGCATGCTTCATTCCACAGCGGGATGAAGCGCTGCGAGTGCAGTCATGCCTTTGTGCTGCGCATTGCTATAGTGATGTTCCACCCCTCAGGCTTGATATAAGGCCCTACAGCGGAGACATTTGACTGGACATACCTTTACACACCACTGACTCTCGCTCTGAGGAACCACCGCGTTACACAACAATCACAAATGAATCAGGATTATGGGAGGCGTTTTAGGAGCTTGATTAGAGAGCACCACATATCTATGGAAGAGGATCTGAAAAGAATAACACTACACATACTCTTGAAATTTTCCATTTTTCCTCAAGGAATGTTATTTGGGATCATCAAGTCTTAACTTGCTTTCCAGTAATGACAGTGATTTGGAGATGGGTGTGGTTCTCTCCAGTGTTTACAGGCTCAAGTGCACTTCTCCAAGGTCCATTTCATGAGTTTTTCTTCCAGCTCAGAGTCAGTGTTATAGGTTTCTACATAAAAAAACTGTTAGTTGAGTGCTTGTGAATCTCACAGCCTCGAGCTACTGACGCACAACCATTTCTGCCAAGCCATAAATAATCTCAGGCTAAAAACAACATTATTATTTAACAAATATCAAAATCATTTGATAAAGATAAGCGATTTAGAAGAGTTTGACATTGTTTTGTGAATCGCTTGTATCATAAGAACCATTGGTCTGTAAATTGGACATTAAGGTTTTCGTTCTTGTATCCAGGCAATTACTGTAAAGATTTAATGAACTAATGCTTTTTTAAAATGGTTATTTCACTCAAAAATCACTTATTTCACCCTCAAGCCATCCTAGGTGTATATGACCATCTTCTTTCAGGTGAACACAATCAGAGATATGTTTAAAAATATCCTTGCTCCTTCAAGGTTTATAACTGTTGTCAAGAGGCACATTTTGAAGCCCAAAAAAAAAAAAAATGCATCCATCCTCAAAAAAATAAATCAATCCATACGACTCCAGGGAGTTAGTAAATGCCTTCTGAAGCTAAGCGTTTTTTTCTAAGAAAAACATCCATATTTAAAAGCCCCCTGCAGTCAATAATTTTATCACTTAAAACTCATCTTTGATAATCAAAATGACATATTTAAACATTTTTAAAAATTTCTTCACGCCTTAAAATAACTTGAATGTAACTCTACACCCTTGCCTCATTTATTATACGTGCATCTATGAATATGCTAATTAGCCCCGCCTCCCCTCACTCGCACAAGCTCAAGAGATCAACTCTGTGAACTTACTGAAGTAAACCCTAAACAATGGTATAACTTTTTACAAATCCAGACAGATAACGGTAATTAATATGATTAGCCTTATGCTTGACTACATTATCAAACAGCTAGTAATGTGCTGCTAATGTTACACAAACTATGTTCCTGTTCACGAGTCAGACAGCTGCTTCTAACAATCAGTATCCTTAGAAACGCTTTGAACACCTCCGAACGTCAGTGGAGAAAGTCATAGTTCATCGTAACGTTGTAATATACGTCATACACCTGCTATATTGCCAAATCTACCAGATTTTTCATATCAACAGAAAAATATACCAGGATATAGACTCCCCTGCTTCAGAGCGGCCATAGTTAATGATAGGCTAAAGCCCGCCGACATGTTGATGTGATTGGTTACAAGGTAGTTTGTGACATCAGAAACACCAGCTATTTCAGAGGACTTTTATATAAGAGAAGAGGAGCTTCAGTTTGTTGCACAGCCCTATTTATTTGAACCGCGAAAGACATCTAAGCTTAGGATACTCCTACATCCTGTGTCATACATCGCGTCAGGGGTTACTACTCATTTGGCACCTTGCACAGTATGCATATCGTTGTATGCCGGAAGCTAGCTATTAGAATTTATAAAAGTAATTGGCCAATTTACAAAAAATTGGCCAATTTGCTTGCAAGAAAATCAGAATCGATTGATTGCATCGATCGAAATTGATGCATCACTACAGTTTTCATTTCCCTACAAAATGTGGTGTTTTTAAATAAAATAAATCTTTTAATATGTATAAATCGTAGTTGTGGTGCTCCTTAATTTTCGGTGGGTGCTCCTAATTTTTTGAGGTTGAGAGCACGAGTGCTGCACAGATAAAAGTTCATTTTTTAGTCCTGATTCATGACACAGACAAAGTGTATTAACACCATGTTGGAATTACAGTAATTTTAAGATTCCAACTTGCAGGCCTGAAACTTTTTTCGAAATTTTCTTACAGTTCCAACCAACTGATGCTGCAACATCACGCAGGAACACTCAAAGTAGCAGCGATTTCAGCATGTAAAATGTAGTTAAGCAGTTATTACATAATATTTCTGTTAAATAGTTCCTATAATTGATTATTGTTAATGTTACTGTCTTAATAATGCAAGAATAATTTGAGATTAAATGAAAGACATATAATACAGTTTTATGTAGCTTTCACAGAGTTGAATTTACGAATGTCTCGTTAAATAAGTTTATAAATAATGCATTTGCATAACGACTGTTACTTGATGCATTGCATAAAAGTATTAAAAACTTTTTTCTTTTAAAAAATAAAATAACTTACCACCCCAAACCATTTTAACAAGAATATTGTAATTATAAAATAAATAAATAAATAAAAGTAACAGCATTCCAGTAGCTCAAAAAGAAGAGCATCAAGTCAAGATTTAGATTTCATTTCCAGGGAACAAGTTTATATGTAAAGTACAGTATAAAAACGTAAGTTAGATAAAAGCATCTGCCAAATGCACAGTAATATCACAAAACGTTGCACTTACTACAAATAACATACTCTTTTTCCATCAACAGCATGCAAAAGTATGAATTCAGCCAAAGGCTGCAAGCCGTCTTCTCAGTTTGTGTGAAATGAGATGAAAATGCCAGAGAAAGCTCATGGGAAGCGGGACTGTGGACATTCCCGTCTGCTCCCATGAGCCTCATTGATTTGAGCCGCGCCAGGCCTAAACTAACGAGCATATATTTGTTTTTCACAGTTGCGAGCACACGGGTCAAAAGTAAACCTAAGATGCCAGTGACTGTGCACGCAATGTGGGTCAGACTCAGATTCCTCCATTAAAATGCAAGAACATCACTATTCACTAATCAGTGTTAAACCAACAGACATGATGCACTGAAACAAGTCCAGAGACTCGATTCTATCAAACATTTCTGATGCATCTTTCTGATTCACAAAATTCTAGCTATGTTACTTCTGATAATGCTGATTACAATCTTCAAGCAACCACTAGAGAGACCGTGAAGGCAAAAAAAACACCAGCAGAGTGCTTACACTTCCTATTACTCACATCCCCTCAGTTCCTGATTGGCGGACGGATAACAGAAGCATTTCCTGATCCTACAAGCCACGACCACTACAGGTCACACACATGCACTTCATCTGACCAACTGGACCAAAACAAAGATATCAGAGCACGCCTCTCTTTTACAGATGTGTGGTTGTGTAGAGGAACTGTTTACAGGAAGACAGACTAAGGGCCTTTTGTATTTGCAGCTTCTATAAAAGGAAATACTGAGCAATGCTTCCTCAACTAAGCCCAGCTGCCATACTCCTTCATGCTATTGGAGAATGAAGGCATGTGTTGGTCCAGACAGAAGAAGAAGCAGCAAGCTTTCTAACTATTGCTTGTCAACAATGAAATTAAAAAAAAAAATTTAAAAAAAAAATTATTCTGTGGAACACAAAACGAGATATTAGGCTGAAGTCTCTATAGGAACTATTTAATTATTGCATCTTTTTCCATACAACGAAGGTGAATGGTGCCATTTTGTGTCCCATGAAGAAAATATAATTATCAAAACATGATAGAAACTACCAAAAAAGATGGGACTTTCATTTACAGTAAAAAAAAAAATAGTGTCACACAAGTACATTTCAACAAACACTAATATAAAAGTACACCTCCTAGACCTAATGTGTAAATAAAATCATTCCTGATTGACTTACTTGGTTAATATCCACTTGAGTTAATTCATATTGCTTTGGGGGAGAAAAACAAGCCGTGCATTATCAAATAACAAGACTGTCAAAGTGTCGTAA
>CM076080.1:28767500-28895000 GCA_038088235.1 Zacco platypus | reverse complement strand
GTGTGTCCTGAGGCCCCTATATCCTGAAGTATAGCGTGTTTCGGCACGTAGACCATCCATCAGAGACAAAGGCAATGACTAAATCAAATCTCATGGGTCACAGTATGGTCAGTGACATTCCAGAGTGGACTCATCTCTAACTGTAGGTAATGCTCAACTGGAAAGTGTACCCATTTAATTCCACAACAGAAACAACTAATAATACACATGAGATACTCTTCACCGAATGTTCAGGAAAACATGACATTACAAAGAAAGCAAACTTAACCAAAGGGTTAAAAATTAACCCTTTGGGTTAAATTTGCTTGTATTTGCTTGATTGTAACCAAGGGTCAAAAATTAACTTTTTTGCCAATAGTAAGTTTAAAAAAAAAATCTTTTTTTAATTTACGTATATAAATATGGTATATTTAATATATACACATATTAAAATTTTTTATATTTCTATTTATTATATTTGTATTATAAATATTAGTACATTTTTGGTGTGAAACACAGGTCATGGTGTCAAAAAAAATGTTCAGACAGGTCATGATTTTGTTTCTCATATTTTGATCATATTTCCACGCTTGTAACAACATTCCTTCTGATGTTCATTCATGTTTATTTGATGCTATAAATGAACTAGTATGAAGAGATGATCGGTTCACGAGGAGCTACAGCGATCTGTCACCACACATTAAAGAGACACTAGACGCTTTTTATTGTTTAAACTTCTTTAAAAAATGACAATATTTTAAATATGAAACCGTTTCATATCAAAAGTAACCTGCTCTGTCTTGTCTGTCGACGTGTTGTCAGTGTCCTCTTTGCTCCGCTATATATTTTTGACTTCGTGAGAACATGATGTGTGGCGTGAGAGCACATGACTTGTCAGACAAAGCAACTAAAGGAGGCGAGTTTTGCGAAAGGTCAATTACATCATGAATGTCAGATTATCACGCTTACAATTTGACAATTCTTTTTTGTCAAAATCGAGTTAACGTTCTTATTCCGTGATGACGTATTTACATAAAACAAAAAGGTTCTTTCAACAAACTCAAATGGAATGCAAAATCTCTGAAGCTCAATATCTCAAAACTGCTCAGAATGCAGACAGAACCTTAAAACTCCAAGTTTGCAAATTGCATCATTTATTAAAAAAAAAAAAAGTTACCATCCTGGAGTGGAAACTGGAGTCAGTCGCCAAATCCACTTTATACTTGTATTTGACATTTGCTGAGAGTTAGTAAGCAATCCTGCTTGAGGTAAGATCTCCCATTCGAAAACGCTTCGAGCCTCTCGTGCTTCCCCTCCCTCGGGGACAACAGCGAGAGATGGACACAACGTCCTGGTGACATCCATTGACACGGCAGAAACGGTGCTCTAATTTGCTGAAACGGAGCACTTTGCCCCCCTTCAAGGCGATCCCGGGCCCTTTAATTTACTCTCAACGGCAGGAATGTTAAGTTTCAACTTCAAAGTAAACAGTGATGAATGGACTACAAACACAGGCCGTGGTTAAGCTTTTAGAGTGTAAATTTGGTGTTTAACATCTCATCCAGATGAAGACTTCTCTAAGACAGGGCAATGAAGTTGAGAGTGAGTTCTAATTAAGAATTTTCAGTTTGAAAAAGAAAGCCAGGAAGAGAAGAAAGAGGGAAAATGAGGGGATGGAGGGGAAAAAACAAGCAGACTGAAAGGTGGGGGGTGTATGAACAGACAAGTAGGAATAACCAAACAAAAAGACTAATCCAGTTACTGGATAACCCTTCCCCCATGTAAAGAAAAGAAGACAAAGGGGTTTTGTGAAGTAGAACTTGAAGAGGGTGGGCTAGAGATAGAGGGGGAGCATTGGCCCATGCCTCAGATCTAAAGATAGGACCCTGACATCCACTCACACACACACACACACACACACACACACGGCTGAGGCTTCTCCGGTGGGACGGTGCTTCATTCAAGAGGCTTAAGGAGAGAGCAGCCATTCAAGACATTCCTTAAGCGGCTATACCTTTTTACTTTAATAAGCTCCTTGGTGAAGTTCCCTTCATCCTTAATGCTCTCAAATTTGCTGAAGACAAGACTATGCAGGTTTGCGATTGCGTACAAGGCGAGAAGTTGATCAGTGCTTGTTTTAAGATATTAAAAAAATTATCTTTCATATTCAGGCAGTCCTTGCCAAAGCAGGATGATATAGTAAATCAGCTTCTAAGATTCTCCAATTGAGCACAACAAACTTTCCCGGACAGACATCAACGAACTATAATACCCATAAATCTGCACTAAATCTTAATGTAAATGTAAAGAAGAGCATAGATATGTACACGGTAAAAAATGACCTGCATCAAAACAAAGAGTACGTCAAAGAATTATCAAATTAAAATACAAAAAATCCAATATGCAACTAATAAACTGAAGGTTTACAGATTACAAAGTGTGCTAGTTTATCAATATAGCACCATGATCAACCAACAAACAATGTATTTACTTACTTTACCCTGAAATACTTTAAAACAAAAGCCGTATGTTCTGATCACATTGCAACTGTTGTGAGCGATAATTGCTTTCCAAGAGATCAGCTGAGTTTATGGGGTAAAATAATAAATGAAAATGAAACGGAGATAGCAGACGTGCTCATATGGACTGGAGGAATGCGTGAGTGCATCTTCTGATAAGACTGAACTGACTTCTTGTTGAGAGTTTGGAGCCTTTACTTCCACATCAGCCCTACAAACTAACATTCTGGACAATTATCCAACACAAAGGCAGGAGGAATGTCTCAACAAAGTGCAGAATTTGCTTTGCTATTCCTCGGGAGGTGATCGTGTTTGGACAGGGGAGACAAAAGGAAGTGACTACTGAGACTCCGATTACAATCGTGGCTCTGCGTTTTTCTGGGTGCCGGAAACCAAAGTGACCTTTGTGAGCGTATGAGAAATCTTTACAAAATCCGCTTTAAGGTTAGAAATCCTATAATACAGGTTTAATTTTAACAGAATATTTTAAAACATATACGATAAGTGGGTCATCTTTATGAATAAAGCAACAGGGCCGTGTAAACGAGCTGAATTGAGTTAAAAATGATTACGGATTCATTGGTTGGAATCAGTGGCCTGACTCTATATTGTGACTTTTTTCTGTCATGATCTATTTCTGGATGCATAAACCTCTTCCTTTGACAGGTAAGTGTTGCTGAACAAAATGATCTCATGATGAATGAGTTTTATGCAAGGTTGGCATGACAAATAATCTAAAAGGAATGTGTGAAGCAACTGTCTAAAAATGTGAAATCTGACTCATACAATGGACTGTGGGGTCACGCAATAGTCCTGAAATCCAGGCTGCACTGAAAGGGAAAAAGGTGGAAAGCCACATACAACTGGCACATAATTCACACAGTTCTCTCGCAGAAAAATAAATGAAAACCATCTCTGACAGTATAGAATTGGTTTCAATAAAATGATCGAAAAAAAGAGTCAAACAATAAACCGTCATGGTTTGCCAAATGACATTCAATTTCTCTCATGGAATAAACTGACAGAAGATCGTTTGTTTAATATTGTGTCAAAAAGAGTTGGGTTTGTTGTCCAGGCAGCATAACACAGGAAACCAAGGACCTAAGAAACGACGGACTAAAACAACTCTTTGCCCAAGCACAAGAGGAAAAGAATACAATGGTATTGTTTCAACACCATATTTTCCCAAATAACATGCTAATGGAAGCCAGATTTAACAATGGAAAGTGTGACATTTGAAAACAAAGTGAAATTCCTACCATAATAATCGTATCTTGAACCTATTGAATTACTCATGAATGCTTGGGAATTCAGTTTGCATTAATTAAGAATTTCTGAAAGCACGACTGTATCAACATGTCCAAGTCAAAAGGCAATACCATAGATTATCAAGTTTTAGCTGCATGTGTGTATTTCCATTGAGGGTTAGGTCTCAATCTCAATACAACTGACAAAGTTCAAAGTTGTGAGTTTAAACAATGCTATTATATGAGGCAAAATATTTGCCAAATAAATTAGGGTTATAGGGAATCATCTAAGTTTGTCAAAAAAAAGTACACCAAGATTTGACTCTAACTCCAATTTCATGACATGTTTACTGGTGTTCATGCTTAAACTCTGAAAAAAAAAAACTTATGTTAAAGTGTTAAAGTCCATAATCAAACTCACTGACGGTAAAAATCAACTTTTCATTACTGTACATTATCGTAGCATGTACTAGTAAAGGCAGGAAGCAAGGGTTTCACTCTCTGATTGTAAACCTCATATTTTTCTCTGCTTTCAAATCATGCTTCACTGTAAAAGCATGTGCTATCACCGATGCCGGAGGGAGGGTATTTTCATGAAGCATGAACCAGCTGTGAAGCGTACACTGCCAGCTCTTTCAAGAGCTAATGAAGAATAATAAATACACCAAGTTTTTCCCCATTGTGTTGGGACAACATTTCTCTTCCCACCTGGCTTGTGAAGCTCTGTTTATGTGTGAAAACAGCTGTATTTGGCAACTGCCAATCTGCAAGGAAGCCGAGAGATCAGATTCACACTTCAATACCTGGATGCAGCGCTTTGAAGCTTCTGAAGTAGTTTGTGTTGGAAAATAACAGCGACATTGGATATGTTTTTAAAGAGCACGTTTTTTACGTTGAGGTGTCAGTAAACTACACGGCTGCTTCATGGCCTATTTGTGGGAAATTTAAAGTTAAATATCATCTAAACTTGAATTTTACCCAATAGCGAATTTACATGTATAACTGTAGAGAATGAGAATAACGCTGAGCCTCATTTGAAAGCCAAATCACAAAAAGGCTGCTAGTTTGAGCACATTTGTGTCAGGTTAAATGCTAGATGAACTGGTTGAAATGTCATATTAGAGAACTGATTTTACTTTGGCATCAACACAAAGGCCATCTGCTGCACGTCTTGTATTCATGGGAGTATTTTCCTTCTCCTGATAACATTCTGTGAATGACAGGATTGGAGAATAACCCCCGCACAGTCTTATTCCTCTCATGCATTAGCACGTGCTTCAGCTGTCACATTCTCAGCATGAACTACATTTACATACAAGTCTAGACTCCAGATCAAAAGAAGGTGCAAAACAATGAGGGATGACACTGCATGATTTATTCTGACAATATAGCACTGGCAGAAAGGAAATAAAGTCTTCTGCAAACATATGCCGTCATCAGACTGGAGGTTAATGCATGTTATCACCTGTGAAGACTTAAATAGGGTGGCCTATTCGTACTTTAGGGCCGGCCTACATGCCCAATCAAAGACATTTGAGAAGAGCCAAATCTAAACAAGATGAATGCTGCTTGCAGGTGGAGCTGAGAGCATTGAGTGCACTAAGCCTCAAGGTTTTGAAAGACCAAGGACAAATCATGTACATCCAGTATGTGCGTAAAAAGGTGAGAACTAACTAGAGTGAGGTCAACTGTGGGAAAGTTTCCATTCCTCCTTGAACACACACATCAAAGCAGTGATACTACAAATTATCAAAGGGTTAGTTCACCCAAAAATGAGAATTCTGTTATTAATTCCTCACCCTCATGTCGTTCTACACCCGTAAGACCTTCGTTCATCTTCAGAACACAAATGAAGATCTTCTTGATAAAGTGAGGCCTCTATTGCCAGCAAGATGATTAACACTTTCAATGCCCAGAAAGCTACTTAGGACAAAAGTTCATGTGAGTAATATAGTACAGAATATATAGTTTATATAACATTTTTTCGGCACGCAAACAGGGATTAAAAAGTATTAGCAATAAAATCAAATAAGTAAAAATACTGGGGTGCGTAAAACGACATAACTCGTTGATTAACTAGAACCCAACAATGAATCGTAGGAGAAACTTAGTCATAACGGTTTCCAAAAACCGTAGTAACATTGTCATACCTCTGTCCTTTGAACCACATTGGCTCAACAATATAGGACTGGCGCTAATGACGTCATGCGTAGGTGGAAATAACTTCTGTTAATTATGCTATTTGAGATCTCGAAGTTTTGTTCCATGTCATTTTGATTTATTTGATGGTTGATTCATTGCTGATTCCCTCGAACGTCATAGTGTGGAGTTCCCTTGCGACTTCGGTACCAAGTCGTTAATGAAAATTTAAAAACGTGACGATACCAGCATTTCCCACTAGCATTTTGAGCGCTGATGAGCAGATTCTTAAACACCTCTGATTGGCCATCGTGTTCACGCACTCAACATGTGTGTCTGTGATTGGCTACAATGATCAATGCTTCAAAAGCATGTTGTAAATATGTCTTCAGCGAGCGCTTACACAGATACACACGGGAGAGTTTGAAACCAGGCGTCTATCAGCGTATCCGTCCATCAGCGGATATATTAGGGATCCGCTGATAGACGCCTGCTTTCAAACGCTCCTGTGTGTATCTGTGTAAGCGTTCGCTGAAGAGCGTCACGGATGTCTATTTACAACATGCTTTAAGAATCTGCTGAACAGCGCTCAAAATGTAAGGGGGAAATGCTGATATCGTCACATTTTTAAAATATCAGTACAGAATTGGTTCTGAAGTTGGTATTTTTGACAACACTAGTAACTGAATGTTAGCTTGCTTATTGTACCAAAGAGCATGAACTATTTAGGTCCACGTCAACAAGAAACTATGCTTCTAACCAGAGCTCGAGAGCTGTAGTTCCAACCATGTAAGTTTACAATGTTGGAACTATGGTTTCGGTAAACACCAAATTGTTGAACTATGGTGGTAATGCTGGAAATTGCAACCATAGATGCCTAATGATGCTTTCACTGAACGCACCCCAGGTTAGCAGTCAAAATATATATTAAAAAGAACCCAATTGATTATAATCATTGGCCAAAATTTGATTTAACTTGACGATCTACAATTATTGTGTGGATACAATTTACAGAATTCACTTCATCCCAAAGAGAAATATATTCTCACATATTTTGAAGGCTCTCTTAATTTAGAAATTTCTCTGTAAAAATGATAAAAGAAAATACAAAAAGAAATGAGAATAACCTTTAAAAGTTTCTCAAGCACCACCTAAAAGCAGCAGAGTGGCATGTAGAAATTCTCACCCATCACGCAGACAAGCTTATTTATGCCAAACTAGCGTTAAATCTCCAGAGCTTAACTTTTAACGGGGTCCAGTCATTTGTTACGAGCACTAATCAGTGATGGCAAGGGCAGCAAACAGTGCCCCCCCTCCCACCGAGGGCTTATTCCACTATTTGACAGTCAAACGGGCTCACAGGACAACGCTCTCTTAAGTGACACGATAACCGCAGCTCCCCGTCTGACGGCTCCAAACGCTGGCACCACAGACCCAGTGTGGGCTCTTTCATTACACGTTTGCACAATCTGGAAAGGACTAGTGGCTCACAATGGCTTTATCACCAGGAAATGAGGGAGATTCTGCACTTTGTCCACCCTGGGTGGTCCAAAGCTCAAATCCTGCCACTGGCTGTACAATTAGAGCCACCAAATAGTCCAAGTCATTGCCTTCTAACAGTGGTGGCACTGCAGATGTGGAAACAACAAATTAGCTTGGATTGAATTTACAATAGTGATGGAATTCTAAACAAATCCAACATCGACTGCCAATTTCGTCTCCAACGAGGAACGCAACAACAGGCCCGATGACAACTGGAGTAAAACAAAATCGTGCAGTTACATGAACAGATCGACTACAAAGCTTTCATAAACACAAGTTTCCCACACTGAGATCATACCTTCCAGAGAATAACAATAGGTTCAAACCAGATAGCCCGCTCTTCTTCCCAACCCCCTACACTCAGATTGGTATAATTTGGACCATCTGGTCCTTCAGAAATGACAAGTTCTTTGATGGAGTTTGGGAAAAAAGCGCCTCTAAGGGATGAGAGACGAGGACCCCAGAGCCCAGGAAACATTCTGCTGTTCAGTTTCCCACACTGCTAACACTCATCGTCTCGAGAATTCAAGAGAGAGAGAGAGGATGAGACAGGAAAGAGACAAAGAGAGGAGGAAAACAAGAACTGAGAGCAAGTTCTTCTGCCAAGAGTTTGGTTCTTGTCAAGGTCAGCCTTCTTAACATACAGTAAATGCCCATTAGCTCCAAGTAAAACAATCTTTTTCCTGACACATAAATAATCATCTACACAAATCTTAAAGGAAGACAGCATTCAAAGGAGCACATTGTATTCCAGAGAGAGAATTAACCAGAATATTCCCAGATTTAAACAATTAGGAGGCAGATGTTCGACCAGCCCTTTTCCCTGAAAAACAGAAGTGAAAACAAGGACAGCTCCTGATAGCTGTCCAGCGCACATGAGGACAGCATATGATTTCAGTGCCGTTACAAACTCAAATCAAGAACATGAGGGCTGTACTAACTCACTGCATTTTAATACTCAAGTACATGAAATCGAAAATGACAAGAATTGAAAACAATATGACACAGAACAAAGCACGGACTGACAGTTTGCAGTAAGCACTGTGGACTTCTTTCTATCAGTGAGGGAGGAAATAGGGTACGATAAGGGCCATTCACGAGCGCAAGTTAATGAATCACTGACTGTTGCAGTTTATCAGATGAAAGGAAATTCTCACTCTCCACAAATGCTCCCAAGGGTGTTTTGGAGAAAAAAAAAAAAAACTTCATCTCAAATGCACTTTGCCAATTCAAGTAGTTAAACTTACTGTATAATAAAGGCAGCCGGAAATAACAGACTAGTTATAAAACTAAAATTATGAGCTTTTTTGCAGGGTTCCTCTATCAATACTGTAAAAAAAATATAGACTTTTGTTGAAAACGTCAAATTATTCAGTGCTGTTCATCAATAAAAAAGACTCACAAAAAGTCTTGAACTCACTTGCGAGTTTGTGACCGATTCATTGCGGCTTCAACCTGACTCCCTCACTGAACCGAGAGTCATTTTCGAAGCAAACGATCATGTAATGCAGTGGTTTATGAACTCTTGGAGGTTCGCGAGGAAGCTGCAGACAGTTTGTGAGTTGATAAAAAGCTTTTAAAGTCGCAATTTAAGCTGACTAAATGATTGGAGGAGTTCGGCATGCGTCACCAAAGAGACCTTCATCAGAAGACATTGCTAATTTAATGCTATGACATTTTGATTATAAATTATGAGGTCTTTTTTCATGAAACATATGCGTGGATGAATCATTCACAATAAGATCAATAACATCCCTTTAGCAAACAGAAAGGGTTCATTCTTATTTCATGTACTTCAAATACTAATAAACCAAGGGTGAGATAAAATCTCAGGGTGAGCTTCAAAGCGCAGTACAATAGCTTTTCTCTACAAAATGTCAGAGGGCAGCACTGAGTCCTGTCATTTACAGGACATTCACTCAGAAGGACAGAAGAAGGAAAGTAACGGATCCGCCATTGCATACAAAGTTTAAAAGAAGAGCCAAGACAAAAATGATATGTTGATTTATTTACTGTTCTCAGAACGGCGTGTCGTTTTGTATTGCTCTTTCTTCTTTGACTACTGCACAATACATCACAACTGTGTATCGCCCCCTAGTGGTTTCTTCAGTCTCAACATTCACCTTACAGATGCGTTGTCGTACGTGCACCGTCCGCATGCAACCAGATTTTTGTGCGGATGGTGTGCAAAAGTCAGCGGACCCTCCTACTGATTGTCAAGGAACACGGGCGGCTGACGTATACAAAATCCTTTCGCTCCCGAGTCACTGTTTTAGTCTTGAGCCCTAAAGATAACATTAAAGCCTATGAAAATTCTAGAAAAAAAAAAAACTACAGAAATATAATCCAGCACTTCTAGGTATGACACAACATAATTAAATATATGTTTGCAACCCCTCTGGGCTCTGTCTGACAAGTAGACCAATTTAAAACAACCACCATCAGCAATTTTCCATTCACCTGACCATTCTTCAAACCACCATATTATATCTATTTGCCTGTACAAGTACAGCTGCATATGTCTGCAAGTCTTCATTAGCCAGCGTCTGGATGATGATTCACATTTCTCAGGCTCATCACATTCTTGGAGTGTGACAGGCCAGCAAGAACTGGTTAATAAAGTACAAGTGTGGGACATACAGTAAATCTACCCTCCTCATCTCTCCTCGCCCCCCTTAACTCTGCTAGGCCAGGCCAAATCTCCTCGCTCTCACAGGACTCAGCAGTGTCAAGTTAAGACATGCCCGCTTCCGCCTCGACCATCCCAAAACGAAGGCAGAATGAACATAAAAGCCATCAAAGGAAAAGCACATAAAATAAAAGCTTATGGCTGGGACACAGACTTCTTGGGGGTTCCCACCTATGGAGTCGCTTTGAAAAAAAAACATGTGAATCAACAATTGTGAATCTTTGAGATTTTGGCTTCAGTTCTTGGTAAGACGTGTACATTTACATTTTAATGATTTAGCAGACATTTTCATCCAAATAAGCGATTCGTCTTAAAAGAGCTGTAGATACACAAAGTCAATCAATTACACTTTTTGGATGTGTATCGGTCATTATCCGTGTATTTTAAACAAATTTTAGGGTTCTGCCTAAAAACGATGCATGTCTCAAAATGCATAATATTTCATTCAAATTCCTACATGTGCATAAAACCCCACTTCGCTTCAAATTAGTCAATTTCATCACTTGAAAGCATCGAATGTATGACTGTCAGTTTCACGCTGTTTTAATGACACGATTCAAATGCAAAATGCCTAAATTAACAAGAAGAACTAAAGTGAATTAGAAGAAAAGGCGTCTGACTGAACCGGCCTGTTATAGACCATGTGCTAACAAATGGCTGCTAATTATAGTAGGAACATTAAAAGCAAAAATCACTTCCTCTTCCATTATCTAAATGCAAATGTCTTATTGACATGCTGATTACAGCTCATTAGACATGCTTATTACTTACATTTAGTTATAGACCTACTGATTTAGCAGCATCTACCTGGGAATGAGACAATACAGAGGCCATGGTTTGCTGGGACTCTACTAATTGGTTATGTTAGAGCTCTTTTCCCACAGCCAGAACAACCTCCTCCTGCAACCCAATCGTTTTGCTTAGGCTGGCAGAAATTCAATGATTCGCGTAATGCGCACAACTTCACCGCCTAGTCGAGAGGCCACTCCATGCCAAGTCCAACAGAGACTCTATATTATCTAAAACTGTCTAAAACACAGATTCTCAACCCAGAGTATGTGTCTCATTTGACCTTCTTAGGTAAGCTTTCTCCATGACGGCCCAGAGATTGAGGGTTAGGGCTTTCACTAGTGATTATTTTGGCAATCGATTGATTATTTTCATGATTGGTAAAGTATCAGATTTTTTCTGTGGAAATAAAAATTGACCCAAGTAAACAACCATTAAAATGACTTCAGTAAGGAATAAGGTACTCAAGGCTAGTGCTGTACCGTAAGTCAAGGCTGAGGGGCGTTGTTAAACACCCCCTTCAGCCATGACTTATTCATGATACAGCACTAGCCTAGAGTACCTTAATGCTTTTAAAATACGGTTACCACACAATATGAATATTAAAGCCAAAAATATGCATCAATGCTACCTTCATGAAGTAAAATCAATAAAATGCCTTCCTTCCGCCGGAAAAAATAGTCCCTGACCGTGAACAGCAACAGAAGTTACATTATTACGCCATTAGGTGGCGGCAAAGATGTGAGTGTGTCAGTCAGTAGCGAGGACTTTTACATTAAAACACTGAATTGTTGTGAAGACGGAACAACTGACAAATGCTTTGACTAGAGCCGTCAGTCACGGGAAAACCCATTAACTGTTTAAAGGACAAGATATTACAGCGGACATTTAAATATGTTTTTTTTTATTACGAACATAGGACTGACCTGAAGGAAAATGCTAAATCTGGATGCAGGTAATAAACTCGCTCACTCGCTAACTTTAACACGATACTCCTCTACATAATGTAGTAAGCATCAATGAACAGTATCAATTGAGAACAACGGTTGATACCGTTGGGTGAAGCGGTCATGTTTTATCGTGAATAAACCACAGCTATTGACCAATCGGAATCAAGGACAGTTTTATAAAATACATACAAGATAACAATGAGGCAATAATTATTGGTTCAAATAAAGTCAAGTAATCGTGGTTTTATTGAACAACACTTTATATTATGTAATTGCATTATGTATTTTAACACTCAACTTATGTAATTCGTGTGGAGCAGCATTTACTGTGAACGGAACCACTCAGAGAAACTCGCAATCTGCACGCATGTAAATAAATAAAGTGTCGCGCTTCACCCTGAAACCCACAGCGCATAGATTTATTTAAGTGAATCACAGCCTTATACCAATAGCACTATACTATATTATGAATTTTAAATGGTTTTAATATATCGTGCAGCCTTTCAGTACTTTGTAGTGCCAAATGTAATCTCCCTGCCAAATTATTACCACCCTCGTTGAGGACCTTAACTGGTTGCCTAATCCTAACCCCACACCTAATACTAGACAGACCTACACTGGGGATTCGGGGTGGGGGGTAACAGTTTGGTGGGGGTCAGAAATCAACACAACACCACTTAACCGACACTGGCAAATGGCAATGGAGGATTTTTTAATTGTGGTTTAGACAGTTAAACTCGACTAGTGCGTCTTATGACATCCAGTATATAACATAATGAAATAGGTTTGAACCGTGTCATGCAGATTTTCACAGCCTAAAGCTATCAAGTAACATCACTATTTCACAATGCATTACTGCAGAAAACTACAATTGCCAGATGTTTCACATCTGAGCTAATCAAGATTCTGCTTTGCTAGTAATTATTAATTAGACAGTGATAAATATTTATGAGACACTATTATTAGTTACCGCCTCACTACAATTGCTTCAGTAAGACTTTTTAGAGTAAATCCTCGCTTATTAAAATTAATGCATTAGAAAAACTAACAATTAATTTTTTTATTTGTTAAGCAACTTTTGATATTAAAAATGTAGGTAAGACTTTATTTTAGTGTCACTGTTACATGTAGTTACTATAGTAATAACTATAAATGATGCACAATTACATGCAACTGACCCAAAATCAAACCCTAAACCTGTAGTTACTTATTACTCAGTAATTAAATGTATAATTACAGCGTAAAACAAAGTGTAGCCAAAATGTATAAGTAAATTTTGATTTAATAAATGCTCTTTGATGTTTGTTCAATTAAATAGTGTTTTTTTTTACTCGTCATACATTGACTAGTAAGAATGGCCACTTAACAGTTCATTATCCATTAAAAAAAAAACTTTTATGAGATCTTTACATCCACATTTTAGAGTAAACCTTCACTTATTAAAATTAATGCATTAGAAAAACTAACAATTTTTTTTTTCTTTGTTAAACAACTTCACACATTAAAAATGTATTAGTAAATTGATTTTTTTCGATGTTTGTTCAATTAAATAGTGTTTTTTGACTCATCATACATTGACTAGTAAGAATGGCCACTTAATAGTTCACTAAAAACAATCTTACTAATAAAGATACCAGTCTAGAAAACTAGAACAGACAGATACAAGCAACTAAACTGAAACTTACAAGTATCAAATGAATAAATAGCCTATTAATAAACAATAGTTACTAGTAACAATAGAATGCCAATGTCTAAATCACAAATCACTTGTTCCCAAAATCCATAGCAACCTTTCATTGTAGTATGCATACTAAAGTTCTCCAGTATAGTGACAAGTATCTAGGGAGGCTACTATGGCAAGCCGTTTTGACTTTTATTCCATTTTCAGGATATGAACTCGTGGTATCAACAATTACATTTTCACTAGTTATAATGTTAATTCTTGATATCAGGAATTAGATTTCCACTAGTAACAACTATAATTGTTGATACCAAGAATTGTATTTTCACTAGTGAAATCTCATCATAGGCTGCTATTCAAATTCAATTGTTGATATCAAGAATTCATTTCTTACTAGTTGAAATTCCAGTTTCACATATCAGGAATACAATTCTTACTGGTAAAAATGCACATTTCTGATATCAACAATTACATTGTTACTAGTGCAAATGTCTATTCTTGATATCAACAATTGAATTGCCACTAGTGCAAATGTTAATTTCTGATATCATGAATGTGATTGTTATTAGTAAGAAAGCCGTTTTAGATATCAGAAATTATATTGGTATCAGGAATTCATTTTCAGATATCAGAAATTAACATTTTTACTAGTAGAAATTCAATTGTTGATATCAAGAATAGACATTTGCACTAGTAACAATGTAATTGTTGATATCAGAAATTCACATTTTTACTAGTAAGAATTGTATTCCTGAAATGTGAAACTGGAATTTCAACTAGTAAGAAATGAATTCTTGATATCAACAATTGAATTTGAATGGCAGCCTATGGTGAGATTTCACTAGTGAAAATACAATTCTTGACATCAACAATTATAGTTTATACTAGTGGAAATTGAATTGTTGATATCAAAAACTGTCATTGTTACTAGTGGAAATCTAATTCCCGATATCAAGAATTAACATTATAACTAGTGAAAATGTAACTGTTGATATCACAGGTTCATATCCTGAAAATGAATAAAAGTTAAAACGGCTTGCCATAGGTCACTACTTAAAATAGTTTGGTTTACTTCAAGACGGACTCTTCTAATGAAAGCAAACATTTTGTAGCAGGATTTGACGAGCATGTAAGAGAAAGCTGCTTACCCAAGTGAAGGGTCAGGTTGATGGTGTTCGGGTACTGGATGCCCGCTAACATGGTCTGACTTTGCCACCAGGTGGTATCCGCCTGGTTGTTGTAATCGGTGAGATAAACAGCGCTGTGGTGCTGTCTGGGGTCCGAGGCGTCGCAGATGTGGCATGATTTGGTGACTCCGGTTACCCCGGTCTGCACGCAGTATTCTTCAGGCGGCGAGCCGCAAGTGTTGGTGGACACCACGGTTACATTGAAAGCGGCGTTAACAAACTCCGGCATGCAGCGCTGAGGCCGATTCAACTCGTCTGTACATTCATCCATCGCTCCATGAGCGCACGCTGCCCACAAAGTCCATAATAACAAACAGCTGAACACCGACATTGTAGTTTATGCGTTGCTTACAGTCACTGGCTTGATCCCTTAAATCCTCGCAGTGTTTAAAAAGTTTGCGGTAACTCGCCAGCTACCGAGTTTGCGGTTTAATAAATAAACTCATGCGGAAAATGGTGGATAGCGCGCGACTTCTCTCTTGCAGACCTTCACTTTATTGGGGCTTTGTAACCACCGCCATGGAAAAAAAAACACTTTGGAGAAAAGGAACTATATCCGACTACACCCTGGCAGCTAGTGCGCAAGTCAAAGTACTTCCAAAAAAAAAAAAAAAAAAAAATCCCTACGTCTACTTCCGCCTGAAGGATGCTTTGATGGACCGCCGGCCCGCTACACAAGGCAAGTCCGAATGGACATGCGTGGGCGTGGCGAAAGCGATGTGGGCGTGGTTTTGCGCTTTCCTAATTGGTCGGTTTGCAAGTCAAGTCCAGGAGTGGGTGGGGACAGAGTTTCATACCTCACAGATTCTGACCTTAATATTTAAACAAAATAAGCGTTGAACCAAGGCTAAATACTTAATTTAGCTGTCCATAAGCGGATAGGAAGATAAGTAGGCCTGGGTTTACGTAAACTTGCATCCATTAAAACTTTTATGAGATCTTTACATTCACATTTTAGAGTAAATCCTCGCTTATTAAAATGAATGCATTAGAAAAACTAACAATTAATTTTTTTCTTTGTTAAAAAACTTTTGATATTACAAATGTATTAGTGAATTTTGATTTTTTTCGATGTTTGTTCAATTAAATAGTGTTTTTTTTTTACTCGTCATACATTTACTAGTAAGAATGGCCACTTAATAGTTCACTAAAAAATAATCTTACTAATAAAAGTCTAGATACAAGCAACTAAAATGAAACTTACAAGTATCAAATTAATAAATAGCCTATTAATAAACAATAAATAGTTACTAGCCAATATCTAAATCACAAACCATTTGTTCCCAATGAAATTTGCAATGAATGCATACTAAAGATACAAACTAAAGTACTCCAATACAGTGACTAGGAAGTGTACTAGCCTACTAATAACAGGCTACTACTTAAAATTGTTTGGTTTACTTCATGATGGACTTGACTCTTCTTCTCGGCTTAGGAAAAGAAACATTTTGTAGCTCAATTTGACGAGAATGTAAGTGAAAGATAAATAGTTACTAGTAACAATGGAATGCCAATATCTAAATCACAATCCATTGCCATTAAAAAAAAAAAACACTTTACATTCACATTTATCTGGTGGTATCTTCAGAGACATACTTTCTGGATGAATCCCTCATGCTATGAATAACTAGCTGTTGCTTGCTGAGAGCAGTTCAAAGAGCAAGGTTATATATACCTACTCTACCAGGCAAGGGTGTATCCGAAACTTTAAATAGCTGAGTGTTACGTTTTGCGAGCTGTTTATTAATATTTTACCAGAATTGTTTCAAAGATGTAAACTAAACATTCGTCCCACACTCATTCTGTCCATTTTAGATTGGCCAGCCCTTGATGCACACTTGAGGGAACGGTTGTGTTCTCAGGTATGTGCATTTAAGGACAGCGACTGTAAATAAAGACTTTCTGTTATAGGCTATATTACCTCAAAATCAAATTTTTATACATATTCTTAATCTTCACAGAACTAACTAATGAAAGAAAGACTGGCTGAAAGACTATTCTGCCTATTTTTAATTTCATGTGTCTTATATAGGCCTCGTATTGTTGTTATGAACTCTCCTTTTGAATGGGATTTTCACAAATGAAGTCGGCTCCATGGATTGATTGGAAAGCGAGAGCTGGAGAACTGATCTATCAGCAAAGGTATGTGTGCCATTGATAAGACTTAGATGGCCATAGCAGACACTGATGCTCTTCATGAGCTCAATGAGTCTCTCAGATTGGTCATCATCAGATCCCGTCTTCAGAGACATTCTTTAGATAATGCCATTACGATTTAATCAAATAGTGATCAAACAGTGAGAGAGAGACAACAACTCTGGTGTTAAACAAGGCAATCAATCAGTTCTGTGGAGATTAAAGGTACAATATGTAAATTTTTTTATATTAAAATATCCAAAAACCGCTTGCACAGTGTACTGTGTACTCACATTATCCTAAATGTTTCCAAGAATTCGTAAATTCGGAGAAAATCACAATTTTAAATAGTGCCCGTCCCTCTTGTCACTTGTCAGTGATGTAATATCTGCGTTATCCCTGGTTTCCGCTTGTACTGCATAGTAACCATGGCAACAGACACGAACAGCTGCGTAACGGCTAGCGGGATGCTGTTGTTCCGTTCAAACATTTTGGACCATGGCAAGCAAACTTTGGAACATAAGGAGAAATGAAACGAGAATCAATATCGGCGTGGCGTTTCTGAGATGGCGAGAGCTTTGCGACAAACTTCGACTTCACAGAGACGACGCTCTTGCACGTTATTAGATGAGGTAAGTGAATGTAGACTACGTAAAACTAATCAATGTTATACAGCTCAACACGAGATAAAGTGTTAGAATATCATCAGTGTGATAATCTAATGTTGATCTAGCTTACTGTTAAGTCTCATACAGACAACAAACTAATACTAAACATTACAACTTTCAACACACTCAAATACAGTTTAGTATGATAGTGTAACGTTAGAGCAAGTGAAACAGCGCTGCGTTACCTCACAGTTTTAATACGTCAAATAAACTGACCTGTATGAGGAGTATTTCAGCACTTATGAGTAGTTCGGTAGAATGAAATGTCCTCGTTTCTTTATATTCCCGGGA
This sequence comes from Zacco platypus, assembly GCA_038088235.1. NCBI lineage: Eukaryota > Metazoa > Chordata > Actinopteri > Cypriniformes > Xenocyprididae > Zacco > Zacco platypus. The sequence continues at coordinate 28,877,183 of CM076080.1, read as the reverse complement.
CTCGCGTGTGTCACTGATATCTGTCTCTCATTATAATCGCGTCCGCGATTCTCGGCCCCGCCCTGCTTCACCACAGTCATGTTCAAAACATGCATTCACTCATCTATAAACATTATATCCTCATAAATATTATGATGACAAGTTCCATGATTCCATATTCACTGCATCATCAATCTACGCCTTTGTTATTGTTTTGAATTCTTTAGCGACCCCTAGCGGACGAAAATACTACATAGTGCACCTTTAATTGGTCAAATTAGCATCTCCATACATAAAAAAGCTCTGTTGGAAAGAAATGTACATGAAGAAATGTCTATTTAAAAGGCTATAATGAAGCAAAGAGATATTTATTCAGCTTTGTGTTAAGAATCTTGATATCTATAGCAATATTATAAAACCTCTGACAATGAGCTCTCTACTAGACTCCTGTCCATCCATCAATCATCTAGTCTTACCTCATCCAGGACATGGGAAATGAGAGCTAGATCTATCCCTATGTCAAAATGAGAAATGTGTGTCAACACTTTGTCAAATACTCACTCCAGCCCCCCGTACTGAGACACAAACAATGCCCTGCAGCATCAGGCTCAGGCATGCCCAGGATGTGCATTGTCTCACAGCTAAACTTTGAACACATTCATCAACAATTGTTCTCTAAGAGGACTTCGTCTATCCAGGATAGCCTACAAAAGGTATGTACGCTCATCTTACCCAGAGGCTACGATTATATTCTCTCCAGAGATATTCCAAGCATCCTCTCCTTTTTTTTTCAACTCTTGTTGCTTTATTGAGTATATCATATTTGAGAACTAGGTAAAAATGTTAACAAAAACAGTGTGTATTTTGCAGTTGTATTTAGAATTATACTATGAAACACAATTATATTTGCAGTTTAGGTTAGTCTTTCAGTGTTTAACGAAATAATCGCAATTAAGTACATGTTAAATAATTGCCACATGTAGACACCATCCGCTGCGGGTTTAAAGCGCCCTCTATTGGTAATCCTTAGCAAACCCCTCTGGCCTCAGACGTGAGCATGCTTAAATAGATCAAGAAATGTTTTGACATTTTAATTTTACGCAGCAAACACTTCAATTAGACAAAACTGAAGGCTTAAAACTGTTTGCCAATATTTATTTAAACGTATTAATTGGTGGTTTCACAGCACTCTGGTCCAGCACATTAAGGCCTGGTTTCAAAGACGGAGCTTAGATTAAGCCTGAGTTTAATTATGGGCTTTAAATAGCTTTTATAAGCGTGCCTTAGAAAAAACTTTACTGGTGTGCATCTTGAAACAAAACACTGGCACTGTCAGTACAAGTCGCTTTCAGTTAAAACCGTTCAAATTTTAGTCTGCGACTAGCTTAAGCCTTGTCTGTGAAACTGGGGGGGAAATGTTTAGCTGTATTTGAGCAATGGAGCAATTTGAGGATATTTGGTAGACAAAATAATCATTTGCAGTAACTAATACATCACTATATAAAACAGTGGGGTTCTGATATATTAATGCATTTTATCAATCAGCAATCTATTATTATGAAATGTAAATGCGTTATTTTATTGTGAAATTTAACATGTATTAAATGTTTGAAAATGCATACCTCTAAACCATGAGCCGTTTGTATGAGGGAACAAAATGTTGCTCAATCTAGACAGAAAAAAAACTTGGCTGGAGCTACACATTGCTGCAAAACCACACATTTGGAAACTTTCTGATTCCCACCAGTAACTTTATGGTTCAATTGTAAAAGACTCTTTACATAGAGGGTGTGAGAGATCAAGAGTACCCATTATTTAAGTATAATGAAGAAATCATACAAAAGTTGATACAAAAAGAAATCATTTTATTAGAATACGACACTTAACATGTATTTGCCATCTATTAAAAATGATAAATGTATTGTTGGTCACAAATGAACTGTTATTATCTGGCCGTAACTTTATTTTTTCCCCCTGCTTTTTAAGTTTTTTTCATAAAATAAAATGAGAAAGGAACACAAAGCAACATCTACCATCTCAAAGATATTCATGTTCAGACATTCGGGTTTAATAACCACCCCTGTTTCCGCCCCACCCACCTCTGAATCCTCTCCCTCCATATCCTCCACCTCCTCTGTATCCTCCACCCCCATTAGATCCTCTGTATCCACCAGATCCCCTGAAACCACCCCCACCAGATCCCCTGAAACCACCCCCACCAGACCCTCTGTATCCACCCCCACCCCCGCCGCCGCCACGATACCCTCCAGATCCTCTGAAACCGCCTCCACCACCCTGGTATCCTCCACCTCCTCTGTATCCTCCACCAGACCAGGATCCACCACCACCGCCGCCTCTATATCCTCCTCCTCCGCCTCCACGTCCCCTGAACTCTCCACCACCCCCAAAATCAGTACGAGCCATCTTGGGTGGACGTGGACCATCCCCAAAGCTGTAAAAACCAAAGATAAGATGCATTAAAATGAATTGGAACATCTCGTGGTCCTCCTAAATAGGTTCAATTATCTCACCGTGGGTTAGTGGCCATGAGGTTGATGCCTGCTGACGAGGGTCTAGACACAAGTCGAATGACGTTGAGCAAGCGCACGTTGGTGGGATCCAAATTTCTGATATATTCTGGGTCTTTGGTCACCTCCACCACCAGGCCTTCCATCGCTGCCCTCAGAGCTGCCACACCAGCAGCTAAATCATGAGGAATCTGCAATTTTATCCTACAGAAGGAAGGAATATTCTTGATAATCAAAGATCTCTTGATGATTTCCTTGCAAATATGTGGTTTGCGCCCAGGATTCCGGTGTCAAGAATCAAGGAGCGCTTCATGAGTAACATACCAATCATCAAGCACAACAACTTCTCCATCGGACACGATCTTCTTTGAGCCGAACAGAATGAGCTGGAGAGGACTGACAAGAGTCATTCCTTTGGCAGAGATGGCTCGAGTACGGATCTGTAAATTACAAAGACAAATTAAACTTGTGTAGTTGTAAATGTCTAGAGAGAGAAAAAAAAGAGATCGTTTAGGGGTCACACTTGACTCTTTCATGGTCAAAAGTGACAGAAGCCTTGAAATGTAACTTTTGTTTTTCAGGAAAACCAATATGTGTTTTTGTTCAATAATATTTTTTGATTGTTACTTTGAGGGTATTTTATAATACTATGTAATATTTATACAATTTGTATTGGCCATTTTTCTCCACTGAAAATAATACAATTCTTTTTCTAATATATTTTTCAATTAAAGCAGTTATCCATGTTAAAAGACAAGGCATTTAAAATCAAATGTTTTGAAGGTAGATTAGTGCCATCTGGTGGGAGTAAAAAACGAAATGTAATGCCATGGTGTAACCACTTGATCCCTATGTATATTTATATATATATGTCTATAAAAAGTGGCTTATAAATTCTCTAGTCAGTGGTTTTCAGACAAATACTTATTTTTATTAAGTTGTGGATTTGGATTTATATTTAGAGATTCGTAAAGACATTCTCAATGTTGATTTGAAGTTCTTGCATTAATTTTACTATAATCAAACCAGAACCCAGAGGACATTTTGTTACACATAACATCAAAATTGCATGCTATGCTAGAATTCAAGAATCACTTCACATTATCAATGTTGAAAACAGTTGTGCTGCTTCATATTTTTGTGAAAATTATGATAAATTTGGTGATTAATAGCATTTCTTTGACAGAATTTTTCAATCAAATGCTCTTTAGAATGAGAATGCCCCACTCCTTAATGTAGCCTGCAACTGACTAGCAAGTATAAAATTAAGGTTCAAGTCTGTGATGCAATTAAAGTCTTGAGTCTAAATGAATTGGAGACGTAAACAATAGTAGTTTCAAGAAAGACTTTAAAACCAACCTTTTCCCCAAAGACAAAAAAGGGAGATGGATACGTCATATCATGGTTGCTGAAAGGACAGTTGACGGAGGATTTGTGAATGAGAGCATTTCGTCCCTCTGTGGTCAGGATCTTCCTTTTCTCTTTGTGGTAGCACACGTTGGGATAAGAGCCAAATGTCAGCAGAGAGATCACCACATCCAAGTTATTGTCCGGTCCCACGTTGTTAAACACCTGATTCAGGAGGCACTCTACAAGAAAGGGAGAGAATAAAAATCCAATTCAGAAACTCAAACAACATCTGTGGACAGTAACAAACAGTAGCGCTACACAGACGTGCATTTAGAAGCACAATTTAACCTTCAGGGAAGCCAACATTAACAAGGATCTCCTTCAGCTGGACCTTTGCCTCCCAGGTCATCCTCAATGTGGGCATGTTCAGCCTCTTGTGCTCACAAAACCTGATTTCTGCATCCTCACCTCCCATCCTGGAAAAATTAGGATCTATTTAAATTGCGAATCCCTCAAGAAATTAAAAAGTAAACAATACAGTCAGAATACTGATTTAGTACAATGCTCTCTGGACCCACCGGACTTCATCCCAGGCCTGGAAGACAGAGAGCAAAGCCACGTGATCTGAGAAACGCGTGCCCGCAAAGTTCCTATGAACAAAGCCGAGACGTTTTCCCTCGTTGATGAAGGGCTCGGGGAAACAGGACGCTGCTGAGATGGTGCACACTGCATCTCCAACACTAAACGGCACAATCACATACATAAAAACAAGTAAATACTACAGGTAATTAAGGAAAAACAGCTTATTAAAAAGCATATACAATAAAGGAAATTATGTAATGCACATTATATTTCAATATTTATGATATAATATGCATGTTTATGAATAGACTACTATTTATTTGTTTGGGGTCAGTAGGATTTGCAAGTTTGGGGTCAGTAGGATTTGCAAGAATTTAATATATTTGTTCAGCACACATTAAATTGATCAAATGTCACAGTAAAGGCATTTAAAATAAGCTTTTGTAACATTATAAATTAATGCTTTTATTTAAACTTTCTATTCAAAGAATGTGTCACGTTTCCACTCAGCAGCACCATGGTTTTCAACATTGATGATGATGATGATGAAGAACAAATAATGCTATTTGAGCAGTAAATCAGCATATTAGACTGATTTCTGAAGCATCATGTGACACTGAAGACTGGAGTAATGATGCTGAAAATTCAGCTTTGATCACAGGAATAAATTGCATTTTAACATGTATTAAAGTAGAAAACTATTTTTAATTGAAATAATATCTTTGATAAAATACATCAAGCCTTGGTGAACAACGACTTAAAAAAACGTACTGACCCCAAACTTTTAAACAGTAGTGTATATCCATGTCTATTTATATATTTTTTAATCTTTTTATTAAATTTTACTTTTCATTTTTGGGTTAAATGTGCCCTGAAAGGTTTGAGAGATTCACAGATTTCATAAACATCCAAGGTTGAATGAATAAACTTACTTAAAGATGCATCCCATGATCATCATCTTTCCCAGACGTGGTTCAATGGGCAGCTTGGCCAGAATGCGTCCCAGTGGAGTCAGCTCATCATTACAGTCTAGAGCATCCAGCTCTGGGGAACAACAGAGGATTGTTGGTTTTGGTTCACTTTGACATAAATCTCATTAAGACATTGAAGCTGTACCTCTCAGTGTATGTTCGGCTTCAATAACGGCATCCAATGGAGGTGGCTCAATGGCTTTGGACAGGAAATTCCCGATGGGACCCAGTCTCAGTAGCTTAATGCTGAGGGCCACCTCATGCAGCGGCGTGCGGAAGATTTCTGGAGTCATATGGGTCTCCAGTCTGCATAACAATCATTGCTATCATCAACATTTCAGATACAGTTTGATTTTGTTTGAGGTATCATTCCAACTGAAGAATGACATTTCATACTTTTCAAAACGAGCTCGGCTGCACAGGTGAAAGCAGAAGCCTGGTCTGACTCGGCCAGCTCTCCCCTTCCTCTGCTCAAGGTTGGTCTTGGAGGCCCACACCGTGGCATAGTTTGTCATATTGTTGTGAGAAGTGAACAACTTCACTTTCTGCCTAAATGAAACATATTTGGTATTTCAAAGCCATTTGTGGATACAAGGGAGCATAAAGAGGATATAAATGTACACCAAAGAAATAGTCCAACCAAAAATAAAAATGTAATTTATTCACCCTCATGTCATTTCAAACCTGTATGACTTCATATGTTCTGCATTACACAAATGAAGGCAATGGACGTCAATGGTAACCAAACAGTTTTGGTTAAAACGAACCCAGAAACCAAAAACGACTAAGACAAACGAATACATTTTTAATAAAATCTGAGAGCTTTCTGTCCCTCCACAGATGGCTACGCAACTGACACTTGAGCTTCCGTTTACCACAACTGATTTGTCTTCAGAAAATTTGGACTAAACCACTCAATTCATGTGGATTAGTTTTACGATCTCTTTATGAACTTTGGAAGCATCAAAGTTTCAGTTGCGTAGCTTTTAAAGGAGGGACAGATTTCATCAAAACGATCTTCATTTGTGTTCCGAAGATGAACGGAAGTCTTGCAATTATTTTTGACAGAGTAATTATAGACAGAATTTTTGGGTGAACAATCCCTTTAACTCATACAGGTTTGGAACGACACGCAAATGAAAGTTTAAATTTTTTGGGTGAACTTTTTGGGGAGCTGCTTACTTGCAGGAGTCAAGGACAAAGACCACATCGTTGATGGTGATGCTGGTTTCAGCAATGTTTGTAGACAAAATGACCTGTGTGATAGAAAAAAAAAATGTGTTTACAACAAACTAATACATCAATTCCTAAAACTGAACAATAAAACTTCTACAGACCTTAGTCACACCGTCAGGGACGGGCTCGAACACTCGCCTCTGTTCGTCCCTGGGGATTTGAGAGTGAAGGGGCAGGATTCGGTATTGATGACCGCCTTAGAGGGACACAATATTGGAGGAATCACTATTAGTCACAGTCTAGAAATTAGGGGATACCAGTCAAAATATCTGGAGAAAAGATTTCACTTGAGTGCGAGCAGAATATCATTAAATGACAGACCGAAGTGTGGGTTCATCTCCAGGTGTTTCTGCATGGAATAGATGAGGTTCCAGCCAGGCAGGAAGACTAGCACAGCTCCCGGTACTTGCAACGTTTCAATGTACTTCAGCAAAGCCTCGATCAGCTCAAATGGAGTTTCCTTTTCATTCAGCTGAGACATGGCACGCTTGGTCTCAGGAGTATACTCGGGTCCACAGATGACATTACAGTTCATCTGTAGACAACAGAAATAGAAAAGTCAAGCTTTTCCAGGCTCATTTAATTTATTGAAATGATCAAGTAAATTGTCATGTATACACCTGAACACTGTTGTGGAGTAACTAACGTTTGGTTAGTTAAATAAAGTTGTACTTATTGTAAAATAATTCAATTCAATAACTCAAATGATAGATGGGTAATGTTTTACTTTTAGTGAGTATACCATTCAAAAGTTTGGGGCTGGAAACTTTTTTTAAAGTCTCATACGCTCATCAAGCCTGCATTTATTTTATGAAAAAATATAGTAAAAACAGTAATGTTGTGTAATATTACAATTCTACAAAACATTCCTTATTATCAATGTTGACAACAGTTGTGCTGCTTAATATTTCTGTGGAAATATTACATTTTATTTTCAGGATTCTGTGATGAATAGAAAGGTCAAAAGAACTGCATTTAAAAAGGAATATTCTATTTCTTAAAAAAAACAAAACAACAACTTATAGATAATGTTTTGTTAATTGGTCTTAATGTTAGTCAATGACAGCATAAAATTCATATTTTAGTTTTTGTCTTAAATACATGTATTTTAATAAGTGGGTAATAATATATTTTGTTAATTTTTCACCTAACTTAAAACAAAACAAACAAACAAAAAACATACGTCTTCCTCTCCACCATCTTCATCTTTATCTTTTTTCTTCCGGTCCATTGGTGGTGGTACAAACTGAGTCATCTGAATGCAGTCTTCTAGGAAATACTCTGGAGATCGAAAAATACAAATTATAATCTGTCAAGGTTGTCGAAATGACTTAATATAGTCTTTTACAGTCACCACACTCCAAATGAATGCTCTATTATTGAGAAACGGGTTTCCAAACTTATTTAAGGAATATTTAATCCAATATATCAGATGACGTTAATATTAAAGAATTAAAACTACATTATAATACACTGCATTGCGAAAACATGCTTGTAACCTTGTACAGGATGTGCACGTCCATGCACCTCGATGACAGGACAGTTGAAAAAGTATTCCTTAAACATGGTGGTGTCAATGGTGGCAGACATGAGGATGATGCGCACATCAGGGTAAGCCTGGACCACATCTCTCAACACTACCAACAGGAAATCAGACTGGACAGAAAAACACACTTGTGAATATAGTGAGACAGGATACCTCTCTAACCTGGTTATATGGTATGGTAATGTTGGACTTACATTTAAATCCCTCTCATGGATTTCGTCCACAATCACATGACTGATGCCACGGATACCAGATTCTAGCTTCCTCAGCAAAACACCTGTGAATAAGACATTTTTAGCGAGATCGTCCAGCCCTGTGCTGCAATCAGAGATTAAGAAGTGGAACTTACCAACTGTGCAGAAGAGGATGCTGGCGTGAGGTCTAGGCAGGACAGACTCAAAACGCACACTGTAGCCACAGCTTTTCCCCACCTCCTCTCCTCTCTCAAAAGACACACGTTCTGACACTGACACAGCACTGATCCGTCTCGGCTAGGAAGATGAAAGGCAGCAGAAACAAGTCACAAAACGGGTCTCCTCGTGGTGACAGAGCACACAAAATAATTAAGCATTTCAACAGACTCACCTGTGTAACAACGATATTACATTCAGACGCTCTGCCTCCCTGTATGAACTCATCCAAGATGTACTGAGGAACCTGAGTGGTCTTTCCACAGCCGGTGGCTCCACGAATGATGACCACCGGGCTATTGTGAATGGCGGACATGATTTGCTCCTTAAAGTTCTTGACTGGCAGCTGACTTCGTTCCTCTAGAATCTGTTAAAAAGAATACGCTGCTAGTTGATTTCACGATAACAAGTAGAAAAATGAGAAAACGGCACCTTTATAAAAACAAAAATCAAGCTGTTTATAAAAAACAGCATACAGTCAGTCACAGGCGATTCACACTCCAGTCCAGAAGGTTGCAGGCGCGGTAAATAAATGCAACCCTAACCGCCACGACAGGAAAGTAGAACAGACAATGCATTGATGTTTACATGTAATCTCTCAACCAGTGTTTTAACTGTGTGAAGACATAAATAAAACAGCTTGAGAATAATATCTCACATAACATCATATTTATCTCAGGCATGTCACGCTCACTAGAGAAATGAACTCTAGAGGGGAGCATTTTACTAAATATATGCACTATATTAGCCTATATACAGTATTCATTATATTTACTTTAACTGTTAGCAATATCTTATTTAATATACGTTTAAATAAATTTGACATGAAACAAGTTATGACAGTAACTATGTAAATGATTATATTTCAAAAACGAAAAACCGTGACTTCAATACGAAGGTATTTACCGAATCGTCATGTTTGTGTATCGTTACACCCCTAATAAATAAATATACATTTGTTTACTCCTTTGTATGACATAATGGGATTTGGGGGGTGTTAGTATTATTGTTTCTTTGTTTGCTTTATAAAATGCTTCCAAATGAAACATTCAAACTTGTAAATGCCCCAAGTTAAGTTGTGACGTATTGTCAAGTATGGTGACCCATTCTCGAAATTTGTGCTCTGCATTTAACCCATCCAAGTGCACACACACAGCAGTGAGTAGTGAACAAATGCACACACACGGAGCAGTGGGCAGCTATTGCTCCAGCGCCCGGGGAGCAAATATGGATTAGGTGCCTTTCTCAAGGGTACCTTAGTCATGGTACTGAAGGTCGAGAGAGTGCTGTTCATTCACAATCCCCACCTTCAATTCCTGCCGGTGTGGGAATCGAAACCGCAACCTTCAGGTTACAAGCCTGACTCCGTCACCATTAGGCCACGACTACACCTAATACTCCAATAAAAACTCCAATTTTGATTTCATGAAGTCTTTCAAATGCTGTTTTTAGCTCACCGTCTGCAGATTTTGGTCCTGTTCAAGCTGATAGTTAAGCTCCTGAAGCAGGTCTGTGCTGATCTGTTCTGGGGTACACTGCAGACCAAAAATAAGTACAATACATTTTCAGTTGCACGAAGTATAAAACACTAAATTTAATTGAAATCATCCAATAAGAAAATTTCAGTGCACAACAACAGACTCACAAATGCCAGCGGTCCTTCGTCGATGTTGGAGCTGGTCCATGGATTCCAGTTGACCTGCGGTGGCGACCATGGCACCACTCCCGCCATGCTCTGCCTTTGTGAGGGCTCAAATTGAGCCAACTTCCCTTGTACCAGAGATACTGGACCGCTGGGGTCCTGAGGCTAAAACAGTACAAAGTTGCTGGCACATACTCATACACCACTAATAATTACATCATGTAGGTTTTCTGTCCAACACTTACAGGAGGAGGGATTTGGATGCCAAGTTCTTGTACAACACTGTGCAATTGCTGTTGTAGATCATCACTGACATTCACTTCATATACATCCACCTGTCATAGCGATCCAAACAGGAAGTTAGAGGACTCAAACACACACCTCGAACATAGTTGAAGTGGGGTGTTAAACTCACACTTTCTCCTTCTTTCTTCTTGGTCAGTCCTGTGAAGGCTTCTATAACCCCCAAATGGTAAAGCTGACGGACAAGAGAAAGTGCACAAGACTGGGCGGCCAGCTTCTTCGTAGAGCCATGCTCACGTGCAGAAACCTCTGGAAAAGTAGGACAGCATTAGCAAGGACACAACTTCTGACTGTTGATGTGAAACTATTTGCCCTTGACCTTATAGTTAAGTACGTAGAAGGTTTCAAAGTATTTTGATACTTACTCCTACCCAATTGCCTTACAAAGATTGTCATCTCGGCAATAAAACTCCTATAATAGAGCAAGATTTAAAATCAAGACATCCGAACATGACATTTAGCCCACAGATGTCTTTAACAATGTTAACAAAGCACAAACAAACCTCATAAACTGACCTCTTAATCAGCACATGAGATCAACAGTGACATTTCAGCGCTGGGTCCGTACAACCCATCCTCAGAAGGTTTGTTTTTCTGCCAGACTTCAAAACAGGGAGTTACTCCTCTCTAGGTACTGGAGAAGTCGACCCCTGATGGACGAGTGACATCAGAAATCACAACCAGACATTGCTTTGCCTCTCCCACCTCTAAACCCAACCAATCATACTTCACCATGTGACCTCTTAGTGTAGCCTAAGTCATGTCACATGTTTTCCCCCATGTAAGGTTGTGATTTCTGGCATCTCTATTGTCCTCCATCAAGATTACATACTACATGGGTGAATCTCACAAAAACATGTCCAGGTCATATTTCACCCCAAAATCAAGTAAATATAATACAAGTACTACTACTACTACTACTACCATTTCGATTCCTGTGTGAGAATTTTAATGTGATTCTAAACAATTCAAGTGCAAGACGACGTAAAAGAACTCAATTTGGCACTCGCACACTGTTTTCTGTGCTCTCATATAGTGAGTGAATACTGAATTAAAGGGGTGGTTGAATATGACTTACTTTTTTAAACTTTAGTTAGTGTGTAATGTTGCTGTTTGAGCATAAATGTCAGCAAAGTTACGACGCTCAAAGTTCAATGCAAAGGGAGATATTTTCCTTTAAAGAAGTCTCTGTTTAAGGACTACAACAAATGGCCGACAAAGTGAGTGAGGCCATGTTGGGCTGCTTTAGAGAAGAGGAAGAGCTGTTGTAGTAGAGTGTTGTTACCATGCTGTCATTTTACATCAGACTGTTTCACAAACGTCAATTCAATGCTAGATTTGAACAAACGATTAACATAACGGCACGTGCTAGTCGATGAGTTGAATCAACTCCACAGCAACTACATAAATTTATCCACTAACCGTTCAGAAACGTCCAGTTGTATTCTAAAAGCTGTAAATTGTGAGTCTCTCCATCAGTGTGGACTCCGGTTTGAACAATGTAAGGCTGAAAACGTTACTGAATATCCTCATTTTGGCTGCGTGAGATTCTCCAGCATTATTGTTTTTGAGAAACTGAAGCGCAAGCTGTTAAAGCTGCGCCTTCTTCTGGAAAGCGGGACGGGAGCAGCAGCTCATTTGCATTTAAAGGGACACACACAAAAATGGCATGTTTTAATTCACACCCAAATAGGGGCAAATTTGACAATCTATAATAAATGATCTGTGGGGATTTTGAGATGAAATGTCACAGACACATTCTGGGGACACCAGAAACTGATATTACATCTTGTAAAGGGCACAATCGGTCCACTTTAAGATCTCTTTTGTGTCTCCTTGCGCTTAAACGCACACAGAAAATTTAATAGGAATTTATATTTTATTCATAAAAAGAAAATTATACAGCGTGTTATTTTACATTTGATTTATTTTATTAGTTAGTCCAGTTGTTTTTATTATGGTATTTTGTTAAAACCATGGGCTAAAGTCTAAGTCTAAGTTTTCTTTAGGCTGCTGATTTTTGTTCATGGTATTCAGCTGAGAAGGTTTTGCATTGACTAAATATGTTTGACATCTCAATATTTGAATCAGAATTGCTAAAAAACAAACCAACCCTGGACATCAATGTTTTATCATTATTATTAATAATACAGATTGTTTTTAGAACCATTACTTTTTATGCATTGTGATATTATGGCAATTAAGTATATTATTCCTATTGATTTTCAGTGCTATAATTCATTCTTTTGACTCTGGAGTGAAATATGACCTGGACATGTTCTTGACAAGTTTTGTGAGATTCACCCATATGACACTGTTGCTTTGTAAGGTAACATCCAAGATGACATTGTCTTTTTGTTGTCTGAGATCTCCTTGAGGTTAGATACACATCAAGGAGTTCTCTGTCGTTGTTTCAGTCGAGCAGAAAAACAAACCCTTTATCCATAACATTACATTAAAATGCAAAGTATGATTTTTTTTAGACGAGACATCATTGAAAATATTTAGTCAATATCTCTCTCAAACAGCAGGTGGAATGGGTTCAAAACTAAGCTGTTGTGGTAAATGGCTGTTTTAATGGAAATGTTCTGACCTGTTGTGGTCAGGCCCAACTTGGCTGTACTTGTAGTCAGTTTGGTTTTTCTCCTTCTGAAAGAACTGGTTCAGACGGGCCTTTGCATTGTCCAGAGTCCAGTTCCCATGCAGGCCAGCGTTCAGATCAACTTCCTCTGATTCGAGGGTCTTGGGGAATAAGAAAAAAAACCTTAATTCTCAGAAATGTTTTATAATGGTGGTCATTACACAGCAAACTGGCTAAAAATGAAGAGATACCGCTTTGTCTTCCTGTTCCTCTCTCTTGGAGTAATATTGCTGCAGGTTAGCTCCTCGCTCCCATTGGGCATTACCAAAACCAGAGTAGCCCAAACCTGTGACTCCATGAACGGGGGCAGAATGCTCAGAAGGATCTGAGACTAAAGAAGAATTCAGTGTTAGAAATAGTTGTTTTAGTCAATGTTTAGTGACAGTTAGCTAACTAGTCCATGCCTTACTACACCAATCTGTGGCCAAAAAGCATCTTTCTCCATTGACAGCCATTTACAAGTAGATGTGTATTCTAATTCAGTATTCAGAAAGTAACATCTAAAGCAGATACTTCATTACATTATAGCAGATGTTATGTTTTAGTAAGTAGTTACTATTGGATTAATTTCAAGTCTCTCACTTGATTCCTTCTTCACAGCCAGATGTGGAGGTAGTGGACAGTTGGATGGGAGATTTCCGAACTCACCACCACCACCACCACCACCTTCTTCATTCCCTCCATCAAGTACACTCACCTGAAAATAATAAACGTAAACTCAGACCTTCCTCATAACACACAACAGATGAGCAGTGACCAACATAGATGTGATACCGACCCCCAGAGCAGGAACTTCACCAGGACTTATTTCTTTCGTCCGAACAAGATAATTCACAAAATCCCGGGCAGCGTTGGACTGAGCATCCTTCTTGTTGGTGGAATTTCCCATGCCAATGTAATTGTAACTCTCCACACGCACCTTAGGGAAGAAACATGGTTTAAATCAGTTCTCAAACAACAACACCACACACATACATAAACATATATATATATATACACACATAAATATAAATATACACATATATACCCATATACATACACACACACATATATATATATATATATATATATATATATATATATATATATATTTATTATACACACATATATACATATATATATATATACATACAGATATATATATATATATATATATATATATATATATATATATATATATAGTCTCATATTTAACTTTATTCTTACCTCACACACAAATTTCTGTCTGTTTTTATTCCCAGCTGCTCGGATGTCATAGTTCGGTGTTAACTTCTTTTTTCCACACCAAGCATATAGGAAGTTCTTAATGTCCGCCATTATTGACGGCCTGCATGTATATTAGATTAATATTACGATTAGGGGGGAAGAAGAAGAAGCAGAAGAAGAAGAAGAAACATTTCTCAGAGATAAACGCAACTCTGAACTGAGTGCAAATGCAACATGATAAACAGTAACGGAAGGAGAGAATAACTGTATCCATCTAGAGGGCTCAACAAGCTAATAGTTAAAAGTTTAAACTGTAAACACAAGAAATATTTCAAATGCCCATCTAAACAGATTTCTTTGGCGATATGTTTGCAGGTAGTCTGCAGCAATGAATGGGCTAACATTAGCTAGCCCCCTACAGGCATCTTCACACCATTTAAGAAAATTACCATAAAATAAAACTATTAAACAATATTAAGATGAACTAATTTACGTTTGTATCATACCAGAAAAAGGCCCTCTCACGCAAATCCAAACAAGACGTACACGATATTCAGAAAAGTGCGTATGTTACAGGACGACTAGCATTGCTGTAAACACAGAACAGGAAGTGACGTCGCCCTCAAACGCAGATTCGTAAAAAAAATGTTTTCAGTTTATTTGGCGCCGTGAAGGTTAGTTGTAGATTATTCCTTGGTATATCCGATATGGTTTTAATATTATTTCTAATTTTTCATAATTATATTTAGACATTTCTATATTCACTTAATATAAAAGTAAATATTCCGAATACAATGAAAAAGATAAATTTTTAAATTAGTAGTAATAAAAAACAAGATAAAGCAGATAATGTGATATATATATACACTACAGTTTTTCAAAAAGACGTCTCATGCTCACCAAAGTTGCATTTATTTGACCAAAAACACAATAAAACCAATAATATTGTGACATTCACTTCCCTTTAAAGTAAAAAATAGACTTTAAAATATAATTCATTCCTGTGATGTTAAAGTTGAATTTTCAGCATCATTACTCCAGTCTTCTCTGTCACATGACCCTTCAGAAGTCATTTTAATATGCCGATTTAGTTCTTAAGAAACATTTCTTATCAAGGTTGAAAATAGTTGTGCTGCTTAATATTTCTTGTGACCTTGATACTGTTTTTATTATGGTTTTCAGGAACTGCATGTATCTGATCTGCCATATTCGAGTCTGTCTGTGACTACATGAAGAAACTGACAGACTAAATCCAGAAGAACTGCGGCAAGTTTATATATATATAAACGAATATATTAATAATCAGGGTTGGGGAGTAACGAAATACAAGTAATTTAGTTACGTATTTAAAATACAAAATTTGAGTAACTATTTCATTACAGTTACATTTTAAATGGGTGCTAATCAGATTACAGTTACATCTGAAAAGTATTTTAGATTACCAAAGTGATTACTTTGAGTTTTAATGTCATTTAAACAGCAATTGGTGATTCTCTGACTCTGACAGTCTGAAAAAGCGGAGTTAAGATTCATGTTTTCGACTGTTTTCATGTTTTGTGATAGTTGTTTGTGAGTCATTTTATAATTGTAAAAAAGGTCACTGCAACTTTTTCTCACAATTTGTTTTTTCCCCTCACAATTGTGAGTTTGCATTTCACAATTCTGACTTCTTTTTCTCAGAATTGCGAGATTTAAACTCACAATTTCAAGGTATAAAGTCAGATTTGGGAGATATAAACTTGCAATACTGACTTTTTTTCTTGCAATTGTGAATTTAGTATGTGAGTTTATATCTCATATTTTTGACTTTTCTCAATATTGTGAGTTTATATCTCATATTTTTGACTTTTCTCAATATTGTGAGTTTATATCTCATAATTCAGACTTTTCTCAATATTGCGAGTTTATATCTCATAATTCTGACTTTATAATTCGCAATTGCAACTTTATATCATGCAATTCTGAGGGGAAAAGTCAGAATTGTGAGATAAAAACTCACAATTACCTTTTTTGTGTTTGTTTCACACTTATTAGTATTCCAAAGTATTCTAAAGTATTTAGATTAAGTTACTAAACTTGAGTAATGTAACAAAATACGTTACAAATTACTTTTTAAAGCATGTATTTTGTAATCTGTAGTTAAATACATTTTAAAAGTAACCTACCCAGCCCTGTTAATAATATAACGGTAATATAATGCCCAATAAGGCAGAATGAAAGGAAGAGAAAGCAGAAATCAGTTTCAATGATCAATGAGGCCAAAATCCATCTTTATTCAATGCTCAGCTTTCAAATTCGAGACTGACCGTAAGTACATTGCTACGAGAACAGCAAACATTGAGGAGTCCCGTGCCACAAAAGATTAAAGGCATTGATGCTCATATTGACAGAGTGAGAACAGTGGAAAAACAATGACTTTTAATAAAGATAACCGACAAACGATGAAGAGGGTCAGAAGAAGGGCAGTGAGGCTGTCTAGAACAAGAGGGCAGTGAGACTGAAGATTGGTGGTTTCACAGCACTCTGGTCAGATACACGGGGCAAAAAAAAAAGATTGGTTGAGTGACAGTCAAAAAGCCTACATATCTGAATAAAAACCGTTAATTCAGTTCAGTATTTTATTTCATTACACCTACTGCTTCAGTCGTCTTTTTAGTAACATATCGATGAGCACACTTAAATATCGTGTTTTTTAAATATCTTTTGTAACTTTGCACTTGAACTGTCCTTAATCGTGTCCTTTCAGTTAGTCACCTAAAAATTAGATGTAACAACCTTTTGCAAGATGATAACATAAAATAATAATAATAATAATAAAAAAAAAAATAGAAAATTTGTGTTAGAAAACGGCGTGCATAAAAATGCCTTCCATCCATTTCTGCCTGTCAGATTCTGCAACTTGCGGACATTTACATCTACAGCTGATACCTATGTGCTTTTCTTCATATTTTCTTTTAAAACAACTCTATTTTAAGATATGTACATCTCCTTCATATATCTTAGGCAATAATTAAAAATCTTTTTGCAATCTTAAATCAGCATTTATGCTTAAATCAGTATTAAAAAAAACACAAACTCACTGACTCAGAACCGATACTATGCTTAACTCTCCCACGCAATTTCAAAACACTCCTCTGCAGTAGCATTTCTGTACATAACCAATATTAGATAACGTCTATATACACATTAATAACCAGACATTCCTTGCAATCGCATTTATACAGTAGTCAGTCAGTTTTTTTAGGCATGTAGTCTGGGTGCTCTGTCCCTGTTGAAGTCGACCGATCGGTGCCGGTGATCTGTTTTTGGAGCACCAATCGGCACAGATCATCAAGTCCATGAGCACCAATCAGCAGCTGCTGTTCTTAAACTCTCCGTTCTCAGTGATGGAGAGCTTGGTGGGGTTGGTGGGCGACAGGCCGTTGCGGAGGTTGTGCATGCTGTATCGCTCTTTCACCTGAGTGAGGGCACTCATCAGCCGAGAGTTAGCTGCATCCAGGGAGCTGATCCTCTTCTCCTGCAAGAGAGAGAGAGAGAAGTTCATCAAAATCTGGAGGTCAAATGTAACATACAGGTGATATTAGTGGATCTTAACATGACAAAGGAATATTCAAGGTTAAATATTATAACCCACCCTCGGTGATTCAGATGCAGAAGACAGGAGCTCACAATTTTACATAAATTAAAGTCAAAAACTTAACTAAATAGTCTTTATTCACACGTAATAACCAAAAAAATTATTAGGATTAAAGGATTAGTTCATTTTAAAATGAAAATAACCCCAAGCTTTCCTCAACCTCACGCCATCCTAGGTGTGTATGATGAACACAATCGGAGTTATATTAATAAATATGCTGACACATTATAATGGCAGTGAACAGGACCGACGAGTTTGAAGCTCAAGAAAGAGCGTCCGTCCAAAACAAAATGTACTCCACACGGCTCCAGGGGGTTAATAAAGGCCGTCTGAAGCGAAGCGATGCATTTGTGTGAAAAAAATATCCATTTTTAACAAGTTATTAAGTAAAAAATATCTAGCTTCCGCCAGACGGTCTTCTGTATTCAACTCAGGAGGAACGTGTAACGCCTCTCGCAGTTTGAAACGCTTACGTATACGCCTTCTGTAGTCAACTTATGAAAACTGACGCGACATCAGTTACTCTTTCTTCGTAAGTTGAATACGGAAGACTGTCTGGCGGAAGCTAGATATTTTACTTCATAACTTGTTAAATCTGGATATTTTTCTTACACAAACACATCGTTTCGCTTCAGACGGCCTTTATTAACCTCCTGGAGCCGTGTGGAGTACATTTCGCTTTGGATCGATGCACTTTCTAGAGCTTCAAACTCGTTGGTTTGCGTCAGGGTATTTATTAATACAACTCCGATTGTGTTCATCAGAAAGAAGATGATCATATACACTAAGGATGGCTTGAGGGCGAGTAAAACTTACTGTCATTTTAAAGTGAGCTAATCCTTTAACTTTTAATTGTATTTAACCATGAATATTCTTGATTGATTACAAATAAAATATAATAAAATTATAAATGTTAAATAATGAAGAAAATAAAAAGAGCGGACATACACGGTGAAACTAAACATTTGCAAACATAAATCAAAAATCAATAAATTGAATGTTTTATTATGTGTATATATATTTAAAATATAACCAAATCAACTATTTTCATATGAAGATAAATTCAATAAGACAAATAATAGACATGAATAGGGCCCATTCATAATCATTTGACAAACAGTCAAGCAAGTGTCAGGCAATCGCATGTGCTACAAGAATCTGCCTTCAAAAGAAGGCACACACACACACACACACACACACACACACACACACAAAAGGGCGAGTTTGTGACGACAGCAAAAAGAGGACAACTCAAATCCTGCAGAAACATCTTGCATAGACAAAACCAGAGAAATATAAAACTATAAATTAATTATCTGCTGAGGGCAGTAGCAATTTGTGTGGAGTGCGACTAGGGTGCTGGGAGTGTGGCAGCATGGGCAATCGGGAAGTGACTAGGCAAAAATAAGGAGGGAAAACAAAAAAACAAACAAAAAAAAAAAAACAGCAGCCAAAGCTAGAGCTCACAGATACCAGGTACTGAATCTGCTAGGACGTATCCCTGTAACACACATTCCTCAACAGCACTAAATATCAGGAAGATGCTCTGACAGGGTGGGAAAAGCATGAACGTTCACTAACCCCAGAGAATTTCGAAAGTGAAATGACAAAACAGCCTACAACCAAAAAGCTGAAGTATGTAAACACATTTAAGAATCTGTTTTAAAAGGTAAAGTGTGTAATTTTGCTACTAATGTTGTCATGAACAATTTCATTCCATCTGCAATCCCAAAATGATTTTGAAGCCCCCAAAAAAATTCATCCATCCATTCTAAAAAATAATCCATATAGCTCCATGGGGTCAATAAAGTTTTATAAAACTTCATAAATTCAAATAACTAGCTTCTGGCAGACGTGCTGTGTGCTGTGCAACAAACTCAAGCTCCTCTACTTTTATATCGAAATCCTCCAACCTTTCTCTTTAAAAATGATCATTTTAGACTTCTAATTTGTGACGGGTGTTTTGTTTTGCTCTATCCTCTGCTTTTCCGCATTCATCATTACATTGTGTTGGATCAGAGGTCACTCTTCTTGCCGTTTGCCGGAAGCTAGTTATTATAGTTAATAAAGTTGTAAATATGAATATTTTTCTTACAAAATTCATCACTTCAGAAGGCCTTAATTAACCCCCTGGAGCTGTATGGATTACTTTTATGATGGATGGATGCACTTTTTTTTGGCTTCAAAATCTCGCCCACCCTTCACAACCATTATAAAGCTTGGAGGAGCAAGGAAATTTTTTTTTAATACAACTCTGATTGTGTTTAACAGAAGATACATACACCTAGGATGGCTTGAGGGCGAGTAAATCATGAGTTAATTTTCATCATTGGGTGAAGTATCCATTTAAGTTAACCAACAAATGGTTGCATTATAGTGATCTCCACACGTTACATTGGGATAGAACGTCTTTTAACACTACACACTTCACCTTTAAGTCTTGTTTTATTACATCGTCTGAAGTGTAGAGAAACAAAATGGCTTAGAGGACTGAGTGTTGCACAGGTTCAGGCCAGGCATGGGTGTTGGATTGGGGTGTGCTTACACAAGCCTAGCTGCTCTGCAGGAGCAGAACTGTCTGCTTGTACTTGCCTGCTGGTATTACCCCAGTTCCATTAGCGACCTGGAATTCAGTAGGACACAGTAACAATGAGCCAGTCAGCAGCCTGCTTTAATACCATCTGAGGTTTAGCAGGGAGTTCAAAGCATACCACTGTGCAGCACACACAGGCCAGCACCTCACAACCAGACAATAGACTAAGATGATCTCCAAACTCACACTAAAGTTGCCTTGCATTTATCATGCTGGTTAATATGGTCATCTGCAGTACCTGTGCATCAATGATCTTCTGTTTGGCATCTATGACGGCCTGCATCTCCGCATGGTCTCTCTTCAGTTCTTCTTCCACGGCCATCAGCCTATGAAGCACAAATGACACAACACCCTGTCAGATTTCACATGGTTTTACAATTACAACCTTTACATGGTAGGTTTTTGGTGAGTTAGATATTTTTGTTTAGATAAATGTTATTTTATATATTGTGCATATGAACAAGATGAATTAAAGGTCAAATATTAAAATAAATATACTTAATACTAAATACTACGAAATTAATTTTATTCAGCAAAGCTACATTAAATTGATCAGTTACAAGACATTTATAATGTTATAAAAGATTTTATAGTTTCAAATAAACGCTGTTTGTTTAAAAAAATCTATTCAAAGAATCCTGAAAAAATATATCCTAGGCACCTGGTATTAAGATTGAGTGTTTTGGTCGATTGGATCACAAGTGGACAATGCTAAAAACAGGTGTAAACGAGGTGTAAAGAGTTTTGAGCTTCCACTTCCAGAGGTCGAACTCACGTGGCATTCAGTGTGGTCTTGCGGCTGTCAGAACAGATATAAAAGCTGCTGCTCTCCGTATGTTCTTCGATTATCTCCGGTCGGTCATATGCAAATTGCGCAAGCTTAATTTGTTCATTAGATCAAAAGATCTGAAAAGTACCATATTTTTCGCCCATAGACCCTCTCCTCGACCAAATCGGACATATTAGAATGATTTCTGAAGGATCATGAGGCACTGAAGACTGGAGTAATGCTGAAAATTCAGCTTTGCCATAAATTAGGGTTTCCAGACCCCAAATTGAATGTTCATATGACTTAGATGACCTTTAACAGGTTAAACAGCAAATGTACAGATATCAAAGTATTTATTTGATTTTTATTAAAAAAAAATTTGCAATTAAAAGTGTAAGATTTCCATTCTTTAATGAATACTGTAATTTTACTCATACTCTGCTTGCTCATACACTCACCTGCAGATAATACTCTTCATCTGGCTGTCTTTCTCCTCCTGCTGTCTGCGCAGACGGTCCTCGCTGTCCTCCAATCGAGCCTTGTATTCCAAGAGCAGTTTCTGCATCTGCTGTTCCTGTGCCAGTAGCCGTCTCTCATACTCCTCGAGTCGCCGGCTAGATGTCCGCAGACGCTCCTTCAGCTTTGAGATCTCCTGTTCGTACTTTAAAGAAGAAGATTAGAACATCTTAAAAACGTCTAAAATGCTTATTTGCAGGCATTTTCTTTATTGCGTTTAGTACCTTCTCTACATGTTTGGCATCGTCTTTGCTCGCGCCTTCCTCTTCCTCATCTTCATACTGGCCGTTATTCAAGACCCATGCGGCAGTTCGCTCCACTGGGGACATGGTGACTGACTCTACGGGTGACTGGACCTTATGGACACAAGCAAACAAAGCATTATTTGGGCTCAAACCTTTACAAATAAAGCAAACTCTCCTTCCTCTTTACCTGTTTGGTGCCTCGCCCTCCTGGTACCGAGCTGTCTTTGGAGCATGTGGACTGCTGCCTGGATCTCTCACCGCTCTGCTGCATGGGTTCTGTGTTGACGCTGCTGCTACTACGGAGGGAAGTGCTGTGAGGGAGTGATCTTTGGGTTCGAGCCCCTGCGTTTCCTGCCACCAGCCCCACTCCTCGACTCTGCTGCTCCACCTTCACGATATGCGCCGTACCGGTGCCGCTCTGCCTCGGTACGGCCACCACCTGGGCTCCCGAGTGCTGGTCTGCCAGGGGCGGGTGCCAGCGGGCCGTGGGAGGAGGCGTCTCCTGCCCCTGGATGCTTTTGCGACTGAGTTCCTCCTCCACACTGCTGGTGGAGGGCATCCGGGCTCTTTGAGGTGCTCCCCGCCCACCTGACGCGCTGGGGCTGGCACTCCGAGAACTGCCCGTGCTCAGGTTCTCCGAGCTGGAGTCCGGCTGCAGGGACTGGGCGGAGTGCGTGGACTGGGTCGAGTGCGTGGATTGTGCGTGCAGGTTGCTGAGGTGGTAAACGGGGTTTTGGAAAGACAACGGTTGCAGGCTGCGCTGTTGGCTGAGGGAGGGGTGGATAGGGCGACGCACCTGCGGGGCACTCTGGGGCAAATTGTCCCTCAACTGGGGAACTTTCGGATGGACGGGGGGCTGGAGGAGGTGTGGAGGAGGGACAGGGCCGATGGAAGCTTGAGAGCCCACACGGTTGGGAACTGGATGCCCCTGTGCCAAGTAAGAGTCCTGCAGGTCCATTAAAGATATGCTGCGTCCGTTTGGGAGTGGGCTGTCTCGCTCCTCTTTGTCAGAGAAGCTCATGCTGTGTGCGGAGGACTGCTGACCCAATAAAGGATGCTTCCCTCGGACTAAGGCCTCCATGTGCTCCTGGACAGGAGATTTGATGCTCCTCATTTCACTGGGGAATGAGATATTCAAGAATGAATACATGAGAATAATGCGGTCATACTATTGCACATGATAGTCAAATTTAGTCTCAGAGAGTTACTTGTGTCAATGTAACATACAGGTACAGAACACTGGTGTGACATCGCATTGTGATCTTTCTTTGTCCTATACCCTTTGGCCTTCTCAGAGAAGTATATGTAAGCTTGCCAGCCATGTGTTATGAAGCGTTTTTAAAGTTGTAATAAAACAAATGTTGCAACAGATCTTTTCTTCTTTATTTTGTCATACATCTGAGTTCAATTCATCAAGTTCAATTCATCGGTTGTTGATTAAGCAGATCCGAAT
Organism: Zacco platypus; assembly: GCA_038088235.1. Lineage (NCBI taxonomy): Eukaryota > Metazoa > Chordata > Actinopteri > Cypriniformes > Xenocyprididae > Zacco > Zacco platypus. The sequence continues at coordinate 28,853,576 of CM076080.1, read as the reverse complement.
GCAAGCTTGCCGTCAATTGTAAGGAAGGTGCTAGGGTTTAAAGTCCCACTGAAGTGCCTTGAAACACACAGCATTGATCATCGTGTTGACAATTTCCACTAAAACAGTAAGACAGGGCGGGACAAAATTGCCAATAGAGTTTCATTTATATCACAGCTCATCCGTCTCAGCTAGAGCCGTTAAGCCGCAGTTTCCTCCTAATCTCTAACCATTTCTCCTCCTAATATGTTCCATTATCACTTTAAAATATAGCTTTCTGTGCAGAATTCAAATGGCTCCGATAAGTTTTGTGGTCTGCGTCGACTCGCGCATATGATCCTCTCTCTGGACTAGAGCTGCGGCAGTTCGCATGAAACTAACATGAAACCTCATGAGACTTCATTTGCCTCAAAAGAAAGCATTTTTACACTGTCTGAATTGTTCCCTATCCCCTATAAAGTGCTCCATGTGCCATTCACCATGTAGAAAATAGTAAATGTGTGTACAAGTGACCAATTTCAGCCTCAGCTTCAGCGTCTATTTATAGTGTAGAGGGCGGGACGCTTCAGATTCTAGAGAGCATTTGATTGGACAGAAAATCTGATGAGAAGCTGAAGTGCAGGGTGATGTCATCAGAATCACTGATCCATATTGGCAGAAGTGAGAGAGTTTTGAACGCTTATATACTCTAAATACAAATTGTGCCATTTTTTTGGAGCACACTAACTCATAGATAACCGTAAGGCTAACATATTCATACTAAAAGCAAATAAACTTCAATTTTGATTTCATGATGATTAAGCCGAGTCAATTTTAATTAAAAAGCACAGGAAAAGCTCATGAATAATTAGTTCAATGGCATAAGTTCAATAAAATGCCTTTAGAAGATAGATAGGGTGAATTTTTATTTATATAGGAGGTCTAAAGATATGTGAACCTCTATGATACATTTTCCTTATGGCTTTAAAAGATTTGAAATGTAGTACAGGAGACATAGATATCAAAATAAAGAGAATTATGTCCTACCTATCTGCTGGGTCTTCAAATATTCTCTGCAATCCTGAGGACACACTTCCACTGATGTCATGAGTGGAGCTATGGTCCTGGAAGCGCCTGAGCTGCTGCTGGATGGGGGTGGGACTGGACAGAGAGCGGGTAATATCGCCAAGGATTCGCGGCAGGGGCCCCAGTTTGGCCACCGTCGCCTGCAGGAAGGAATTGTCACCCTGGGTTGGTGCGTTACCATGGTAACCACATTACGGACCACAGAGGGCAACCACATGAAGCCCGAGAGTTTGAGGGTGCAGATGGCAGATTGTTGGGTTGGCAGGAGGTTTTTTTTTTTTTTTTTTGGTTGGTCGAGATAGTAGGCACCATAATGCATTGGTGGTAGGACAGCGTTACCATGGAGACACAGTGTGTCGGACAGGAAAGGGTGGAATGTATAGTGGCATGGGTAAACAGAGGAGAAAACAAAAGGAAAAAAAGTCAAATTAGGGATAAATAAAAGAAAAACCAAACACATGCTTCTACAAAAATGACAAAAGCCATTCCAAAAACAACAAACCAAAACAAACAGGGTAAAAATGGTCAAACACAGGGCATGCATCGAACAACAACAGAAGGTTATGTCTGAGACAAGATAAAAGAAAGGTTGAGATGATTTAACTCATGACAGGAAACAAAAACATTGTGCAGGGAGGTTTTAATTGCAGACCAAACAAAACCATGCTCCAGACGCAACAGGTCAGCAAGAGTTAGGGGAAGGGCACGTGGGAATGCATGAATGCGCTGTGTCCAATGCCATCAGACAAATGGTTTCAGTTTAAACGGGGACAATAACCTCGAGGATAATCTAGACAATGAGTTAATGTAATAATAATAATAACACTGCAAATAAAGTGCAAAGCTTTTTTGGTCACAAACAGCCCTTAACAGTACTGCAAAGATAACATTTAAAATCAGCTACAACCTTACAACGTTTAGTGGGGATCAAGCGTTACTGACATAAAGCACACAGCTCAACATAAAACGTTTGCGGCAATACCTCTGAGGTATGAAATGTGCTTTCTGATTTCGAGACATGGGCGCTCTTAATACTTAAAAGGTTAGATCACCTAAAAATGAAAAGTCTGTCATTAATTTCTCACCCTCATGTCATTCTACACATGTAAGACATCTTCAGAACACAAATTAAGATATTTTTGATGAAACCCATGAGCGTTCTGGCCTTTGATAGACTGCAACATAATTACCACATTCAAGGCCCAAAAAGGTAGTAAAGACATTTTTAAAATAGTCCACATGACTGCAGTGGTTCAAACTTAATGTTATGAAATGATGAGAATACTTTTTGGGCGCAAAAAGCAAAAATAACGACTTCATTCAACAATTTCTTCTCTTCCCTGGCAGTCTCCTATGCTGTTGATGTAGTGTAAACAACGCTTCTGTGTTCTACGTCAAAACGTTGGCCCGGTATTCTGATCGACTGTCAGTGTTTTATTCTTCAACTGCTAAAAAAAATAGTTCTGAACTTGATCCCAATGATATTGTTTCTCTATATTGTTCTAGTTAAAGCTGTGGTGTGGACAGTGCTATTCTTATACAGTACTGTGCAAAAGTTTTAGGCAGGTGTGAAAAAATGCTGTAAAGTAAGAATGCTTTCAAAAATAGACATGTTAATAGTTTATATTTATCAATTAACAAAATGCAAAGTGAGTGAACAGAAGAAAAATCTACATCAAATCAATATTTGGTGTGACCACCCTTTGCCTTCAAAACAGCATCAATTCTTCTAGGTACACTTGCACACAGTTTTTGAAGGAACTCGGCAGGTAGGTTGGCCCAAACATCTTGGAGAACTAACCACAGTTCCTCTATGGATTTAGGCAGCCTCAGTTGCTTCTCTCTCTTCATGTAATCCCAGACAGACTCGATGATGTTGAGATCAGGGCTCTGTGGGGGCCATACCATCACTTCCAGGACTCCTTGTTCTTCTTTACACTGAAGATAGTTCTTAATGACTTTCGCTGTATGTTTGGGGTCGTTGTCATGCTGCAGAATAAATTTGGGGCCAATCAGATGCCTCCCTGATGGTATTGCATGATGGATAAGTATCTGCCTGTACTTCTCAGCATTGAGGATACCATTAATTCTGACCAAATCCCCAACTCCATTTGCAGAAATGCAGCCCCAAACTTGCAAGGAACCTCCACCATGCTTCACTGTTGCGTGCAGACACTCATTCGTGTACCGCTCTCCAGCCCTTCGGCGAACAAACTGCCTTCTGCTACAGCCAAATATTTCAAATTTTGACTCATCAGTCCAGAGCACCTGCTGCCATTTTTCTGCACCCCAGTTCCTGTGTTTTCGTGCATAGTTGAATCGCTTGGCCTTGTTTCCACGTCGGAGGTATGGCTTTTTGGCCGCAAGTCTTCCATGAAGGCCACTTCTGACCAGACTTCTCCGGACAGTAGATGGGTGTACCAGGGTCCCACTGTTTTCTGCCAATTCTGAGCTAATGGCACTGCTCGACATCTTCCGATTGCGAAGGGAAGTAAGCATGATGTGTCTTTCATCTGCTGCAGTAAGTTTCCTTGGCCGACCACTGCGTCTACGGTCCTCAACGTTGCCTGTTTCTTTGTGCTTCTTCAAAAGAGCTTGGACAGCACATCTGGAAACCCCTGTCTGCCTTGAAATTTCTGCCTGGGAGAGACCTTGCTGATGCAGTATAACTACCTTGTGTCTTGTTGCTGTGCTCAGTCTTGCCATGGTGTATGACTTTTGACAGTAAACTGTCTTCAGCAACCTCACCTTGTTAGCTGAGTTTGGCTGTTCCTCACCCAGTTTTATTCCTCCTACACAGCTGTTTCTGTTTCAGTTAATGATTGTGTTTCAACCTACATATTGAATTGATGATCATTAGCACCTGTTTGGTATAATTGTTTAATCATACACCTAACTATATGCCTACAAAATCCCTGACTTTGTGCAAGTTTACCTTGAAGAATTGATGCTGTTTTGAAGGTAAAGGGTGGTCACACCAAATATGGATTTGATTTAGATTTTTCTTCTGTTCACTCACTTTGCATTTTGTTAATTGATAAATATAATCTATTACCAAGTTTATTTTTGAAAGCATTCTTACTTTACAGCATTTTTTCACACCTGCCTAAAACTTTTGCACAGTACTGTATATTTAAAAACCATATCTTTAATGTTATCTTTATAACCCAGTATTGGCCGACGTGAGCAAAATGTTTACACTATTAAACAATTCTTTCTCCTCCCAGTCAGTCTCCTACGCTGTTGACATAAAGTCGTTATTTTTGTTTTGTTTTTGCACACAAAAGTACTCGTTACTACCACTGTAGTCACATGGACTATTTTAATACGTTAAGACGTCTTTAGTACCTTTCTGGGCCTTGAAAGTGGCAATAACATTGCAGTCTATCGGAGATCAGAAAACTCTAGGATGTCATCAAAAATATCTTAGTTTGTGTTCCAAAGATGAGCGAAGGTCGTACAGGTTTGGAACGACACGAGGGTTAGTAATTAATCACAAAATCATTTTTGGATGAACTAACCCTTGTAAGGTGCACTCAGTAATTTGATTTTTTTTCGTTTATGTCAAGTAATATTCTTCTTGTGCATGTTGCATTTGTTTATGTTGTGCAAGTATTGTTAATTTCTATATCTAAAACTTTTTAATGAAGACAAAATTACTGAGTGAAGAGGTTTACACAGCATCTCTGCTGGCAGGTGCATTTTTAACCCCCAGTTGTCACGTCTTATGAACAAATAGAACCTCAGATGTTGTAAATCTTTGTAAACTCAGACTATAGCCTACAGTAGATTTCATTGTAAGAGGTATTGTTGCAGTAAAAAGGTTTGGAGGGATTGCAGTACCTTATCCAGCTGAGACACCACCTCCCACAGTAGTGAGTGAAGCACTGACAGCTCGCGGCCCAGGTCGATGTAGCCCTCAAAACCTGGGGTGTTGGAGATTGTCTCAAGATTCGATATCTCAAGCAGAAAACGTGTCATACCAGCCCACTCGTGCTCCAGGAATTCATTCATGAAGGCCATGTACTCTTCTTTGTTCCCGAATCTGATGTAACAGAGAATAAGAAATGCATAATAAATTCTAAAAGGCAGAAAGACACTGAAGTTTCACAATGACTGCATTTACATGCACAAGAATATTACAAAATGAATACATAATATTAAATCAGAATTTGTTTATATTCTGAATATCATGTAAACCGTTAACCTGTTTGCTGTAACCAAAATTTGACTTAAGTTCCAATTTTCACATTGAAATTTGACTTCCTATTTTCTAGGGATGCATTGAGAGGTTTTTTTTTTGGCTAATATCGATTTTAACAAACAGCTATTGGCCAATTCTCTAATTAAAATAGATTACTTTTTTGATCATGTTTTAAATTAGAAAAGTTCAAAAACGCACGCGATAAGGTATACTAGCTAGTTTATTGCTGTATCATCAAATAATCTTCATTGAACATGGACTGGATCCATTTAACATTCAACAGACCAACATAAATACAACAGAACAAATATACATTTGAACTAAACAGTGCTTGTCAGGTACTTTTCAGTTACAGAAATTGAATAAAGTAATTAAATGTAAGATAACAGTGCTTTTTAATCCTTATTAAAGTTACAAAACTTATTCAGTTAAGAGCAGTGAGCGATTATTTTTTGCCGTTTGTTTGATTAATGTTAAAACACAGACAATCGAAACCATCGGTATCGGCCTTTTTCATACTGTAGCCGATATGCCAAACATTTTGAAATGATAAAAAAACGGCCGATAAATATGAGTGACCAATACATCCATGCTTCTCTACCATTTTCAAATTCAAAACCCCCCAAAAACAAAAAGGACTTTGTAACTTTTGTATATGATGATGTGGAGTTAATGATGTATTCAGTGATGGATCTTCGCTGTGATTGGTCATGATATCATTTTAAATGTGATTGAGCTTGAACAGTATTTTTGTATATGCCTGATGAAGGTCATGAAACCGAAACATTGCTAGTAAATATTTTTGATACTTTTTGCAAGTATTGATAGTGTGTGAGATTTCCTTTTGTTTTTTTTTAGATGTTTGACTTTTTTGGTCTTCTCTCCTATGCACCTATCCATTACCTGCAAGTGTGCGATGGTTATTGTTAATTGATAAATTCAAAACCTAAACCCAAAAATCGATTTAATATTTTGAATTTTCTTTAGTAAGCATCTGAAAATCTAATACTGTATGAGAAGTGTTCATGACATACTTGGCAAAGTTAGCGAGATTCTGGATGACTTTGGCGATGAGGGTGAGTGTTCGAGAGGTACGGTCGTCTGGGTATTCCTGCATGAGACTGAAGAGCGATGGGGACATGATGGCAGGGCACAGGAAGCGCAGGAAGAGTGATGCACTAATTAGACGCTGACTGATGTCCTGCTTTCCTCGAGCTTGACACTGCTGCTTCCATGATGCAAACACCTCCTTCAGTTCCCGTGGAAACACACTGAGCAGAGCACAGTAGCACATTAGGATGGAACTAATACAACTGCAAGCATGAGCATATGAACAAACTACAAACAAGGACACTGTAGTTGAATTTGTAGTTACTATTAGAAGCATTGAGAACTACATATTCATACTGGCAAAAATCGTACATATTCAAAAGCTCAAATGTTTGGGGTAGGTAAGATTTTTTAAAAAACCGTAATATATTTTTTCAGGATACTTTGAGGAATAGAAAGTTCAAAAGAACTGCATTTATTTGAAAGGAATATTTTCTAACATTATAAATGTCTTTACTGTCACTTTTGATCAATTTAATGGATCCTTGCTAGATAAAACTTATCAAAAATTAAAAAAATCTTTGAACAATAGTGTAAATATGAAATTTTAAATTCTGTAAAAATAAATATATAAAGAACACCATCAAGTTATTAAAAGGATTACAATGATCTAATCTTGATTTATTTATTTCCTATGACTCTTCCAGTTGCTTATGATTTCTGAATAAGAAAATTCGTATTCAGAAATCATATGCAACTGGAAAAGTCGTAGAAAATAAATAATCTACATAAATAAATAAATAAACATTTAATGTAGATTTCATTCACATAGGGTAATTTATATCAACTTATATGAAAGATGTCTCTTCTGCTCACCAAGGTTGCAATTATTTGATCCAAAATACACCAAAAACAGTAATATTGTGAAATATTTTTACAATTTAAAATAACTGTTTTCTTTTTGAATACTTTTTAAAATGTAATTTATGTAATAAAAAATAATTTTTCAGCATTATTCTTCAGTCTTCAGTCACATGATCCTTCAGAAATTTGATGAACATAAAGTTCAAAAGAACAGCATTTATCTGAAATATAAACCTTTTGCAACATTACACATTTCTTAATTTATTTAAAAAAAGAAATTCTTACTGACCACAAACTAGTGTAATTTTAAATTGTAAAACTTTTTCACAATCTTGCTGTTTTTACTCTATGTTGGATCAAATAAATGCAGCCTTGGTAAACATAAGACACTTCTTTCAAAAACAACAAATTCTTGCTGATCTAAAACTTCTAAAAGATCTTTGTTTTTGTTGTTCAATTTTCTGCTCAGCTACTATTGAAACATTTATGCTTAATATAAATTATGTCTTGTTTGTGATATTTTGAGAAGTTCTGGAATTGAAAGTTAGTTACCAGTAAGAGTTGATGATCTTGCAGAAGGCCAGCTCACAGCACATCTTCAGGTTACTTTGGTGCTCTGGAAGCTCACTGCTGGAGCACTTTGATGGATCTACTTCACAATTTTCATCCGACTCGTACAGGGCTTTAATAAACTCTCCTACAAAGCAGAACACAAAGATACAGTAAAGGGTCTTCGTTATACAAGCTTCAATTAGCACCCTTTTCCCGAAGGAGAGCAGGCAAGTCGCAATAAACCTTTTAATTCACCAGGATAATCCTTTGATTTACCTAGTGCATCATGTAGGTACTTCTGTCCCACCAATTTGAGGTATTCTTCAATGGCTTTGGTGGCTAGCGTGTTCTCTCTAAAGATCAGCACGTCATGGTCCGCGCAGCGATCCACCTCTGACATCACCAGATCCGTTAGGAAGTCCTATAAAAGACAGTTTAGTCAACCAAGTGATTTATGGATAATTTAAGTTAAAGGGTTAGTTCTCCCAAAAATGAAATTTGTGTCATTAATTACTCACCCTTGTGTTATTCCATAGCCGTAAGACCTTCGTTCATCTTCGAAACACAAACTAAGATATTTTTGATGAAATCCGAGAGCTTCTGTCCTCCCTATGCGCAGCAATCTCATTACCACTTTCAAGGCACATAAAAGTAGTAAAGATATTGTTAAAATCGTCCACACGACTGCAGTGGTTCGACCTTAATGTTATAATGTGACGAGAATACTTTTTGTACGCAAAAACAAAACAAAAATAACGACTTTATTCAACAATTTCTTCTCTTCCCCGTCTCCTACGCTGTTGACGTAGTAAACGCAGTTCAGCACTTCCGTGTTTACGTCCGAATGCCGGCTCATTATTGGCCAGCTCCTGTGTCAGCATCACACGCATGCGTCGTGCTGCTCACGTGAACAATGTCCAGCGTTTTGAGGTTGAATCACTGCAGTCACACTGTTTTAACGATGTCTTTACTACCTTTCTGGGCCTTGAAATCGGTTATGATATTGTTGTGTATAGGGAGGTCAGCAGCTCTTGGCTTTTATCAAAAATATCTTAATTTGTGTTTCGAAGATGAACAAAGGTCTTACAGGTTTGGAACGACATGAAGGTGAGTAAGTAATGACAGAAATTTCATTTTTGGGTGAACTAACCCTTTAATGAGAGCTTCATACCTTCGCCCGTCCCGTGCTCTGCAGTATGTGCACTAGTGCGCTGGCCATCTCCTCTTTATTTTTCACGCTGATGACGGGCTCCAACACAGAGCACAACATGGTATAGTTATTGGTCACAAACTCGGCAAACTCTTTGTACTGCTCCATGGGCAGGATAGAGACTGTCTGGAAACGAGATTTGATGCGGATAGAGGGGCCTCCTCCTTTGGCTTTGCTGGTGGTGGGGGTGCTGACCGGATACCATTTCTCCACAAACTGCCTTCCCATCACTCCCTGCACGGGGATGTTCACCAGACCCACGTAGTTGTTTTTATCCTTTTTCTTTTTCTTATCCACATCACGGTAAATGTGTACAGTGATGCTCTTCATGGCTGGAAGGCCGGAGAACTCAAAGTGTTCCCCCCAGAACAGGCAGTCGGAGCGGGTTTTGCTGGTGGTGCGGGCGTACAGCATGTCATCCAGACACAGCTCACAGAAATACTTCTTTTTCGGTGGCAGGTCTTTGGCCTCGATGATCCACAGGCGGAGGACGTTTTCCGCCCGCCGGCAGTTGTCCTGCAGATGGAATGACACTGATTGAACCACAGCTGCTCATTTTAGGTACAAAACAAACATGCGTGATTTTGTATTGGTAAAAAAACGACAAAAAACAAAGCATATGATTAGGTCACCTTATTAGGCTGCACAGTTCTCTTGAGGTTCTCCATCCATTTGTCCCGTTCAGCAGCAGAGGAACAGCTAAAGCACTTACTTCCACCTGAGTACGCCACCTAAATGAAGACAGTGAGAAATTCAACAACTCATTCAAGAAGTTCATCGTTCATTTAACCTATGTTATAGAGAACTGAACTGCATCCATTGTAACCATGTGGTTGTACCAAGGTCCAGTTTGATTGCATCCAGTTAGATGCTTTTGGGATGCACAATATATAAGCAACCATGTGGGTATCGGCCGATGTTAATGTTATCATTATTGGCCCAACAAGAAAATCTGGCCGAAGTATTAAAGCCAATAAATAATGGATTATTTTCCTTTGAAATATGTTTCAGTTAAGTGCAACTTGTTCAGCACAAGTAGGTCATATTAGGTTACATAAAATTATAATTAGAACATTACAATTGTGTGCTTTGGACATGGCTTTTAAATGGTAAAATTTTGTTTTTGTAATCAGGCTCTCAAAAATAATATAAAAAGTTTGGATTTAGATTAATCGGCCAATATATCGGTCATTGGATTTCAGATATAAAGAATCATTGGCATAAATATTGGCTAAAGTGACTAACAAAAGATCCATGCAACACTGTTGCATATTCGTATATCATGTTATGTTACACAGAGTTCATAAAATGTAAATGGATAAAAAGTTTGGGTTGTGCAAGATATTTTTTTTAAAGAAATTAATACTTTTATTAAATTTGGATGCATGAAAAATGACAGTAAAGGCATTAATAATGTTATAAAAGATTTCAATTGCATTTTTTTTAAACTTTATATTAATCAAAGAATCCCAAAAAATCTATATCATGGTTTCCACAAAAATATTTTACGAAATGTTTCTTGAGCATCAAATCAGCATATCAGATTGATTTCTGAAGGATCATGTGACACTGAAGACTAGAGTAATGATGCTGAAATTCAGCTTTGCACATTTTAAATAAAACATTTAAAAAGAAAAGTTATTTTTGTAATAATATTTATATTTTAAACTATTTTTAATTAAACAAATGCAGCCTTGGTGAGCACAACAAACGTCTTTCAAAAACATTTAAGCCCAAACCTCTGAGCAGTAGTGTGCATATAAATGTCATATAAGTGTGATCATGGGAATGATGCTAGTTTGCACCTCAAAGCAGAAATCTTGTCCTAGAATGCTGCTGTGTAAAGGTTTGATGTAGACGTCCTCCTCCATACTCAGATCCAAAGCTTCAACAGCACTGCCTGGACTCAGCAAAGATTCATGGGAACAGGACTCCTTCAATTTGGGCAGGCCTCGTGACCTAAAACAGCACACAGAAATAACAGAAACCTTAACTTAGTTACTCAAGATGCAGCCAGATCACTTAGTAATAATTACATCCTCTCTTCCGATTCTGATATTTCAGTGTCTTTCCTCATTGGCTACACAGTGTCCTCAGCCACAGGAGATTTGAACAAATAAAGAACCATGACGAATGGTTTCTGTTCAGAAAGAATCGTTATAATTTCCTATGAACTTAAGTTTGAGGTCATTTTAATTAAAAAAAAAAAAAAAAAAGTATTTACAGAGTACGGCCACAGGGAGGCGGCAAAATGTAAGAGATTGAGAGTTTCAGCGACACTCATATCATATTTATATATCACAATAACATCATATTTACACACACACAAACACACATATTAATCCTTTTATACTTCTTTACTGTAGTTAAAGCAATATTTATTATATAATCTCCAACATGCAAGAAACAACTTCCAGAATATCACTGCTTCCAGAAAGAAAGTTTATACCTACGAAAAACAACTAAAGATCCAATTGAAGGGGTATCCCAAGAGCATATCAGGATATTATCGCATTCCTGAAAAGAAACGACGACTCCAATGAGGTATTACGTAATTTCATTTCATTCTTTGGTGCAGGTGTAGAGCTACTTCACCGTAGCACAGGTGAGGTTAAAGAGGACGGCAGAAAGCTGATGTGATAAACAAGAATGAGGGCTGGCCAATGCAAGGTCCCTGTGAGAATGTTACCATGGGGACCGCCCTATGAGGAGCTGAGGAGCGAGGGATGAGTTGACTACACAAACATTTTAAACAATTCCACACACACATATACACCTCACACCTGCACTACCTCCACACTTGCAGAGCACCCACACCTTGACATTACTCACATGATTGGGCTTTGAGTTTAATGAGGATTCATCCATTAGATGAGACCAGAGAAGAAAAACACAATCATATCTATCATCATACGCACACACACACTGAAAGAAGTCTTTTTACGCTCATTAAAGCTGCTTTTGTTTGATCAAAAATGCAGTAAAAACATTAATATTGTGAAATATGATTATAATTTAAAATGACTATTTTTGGCCTTAATATTTTTTAATTTATTTCTGGAAACAAAGCAGCCATTCCTCCAGTCTTCAGTGTCACATGATCCTTCAGAAATCATTCAAATATTCTGATTTGCTGTCCAGAACATTTATTTGAAGTAGAAAATGTATGTAACGTTATAAATGTCTTTAATGTCACTTTACTTTTGATCAGAATATACAATGTACATGCCATATATATATATATATATATATATATATATATATATATATATATATATATATATATATATATATATATATATATATATATATATATATACATACATGTAATTTCTCATACATATAATTTCTCTCATTATGAGAAATCCTGCTGACCAGATTACCACAATGATTGGCCTCTGATCTGTCTCACATCCTAACAGAACTCAAAAACAAGACCCAAAACATCCATAATCTGTCTATGTTACCCAATAAAAACTGTTCAAGCTATCATTCTGAATCAGTCTAAAAAATTGTCGTCTTAAATTGTTCCAATACTCCTTTTCTACACTCGCCAATTCGACACACACCCGCCTCATTCACTCTGGTTTAATAGTGCTTGTATAGCACATGATTTTACTCATTCCCACAGGTTTTGCACTCGCATCAAAAGCGTGTGCGCCGTTCATCTATATAAGTAGCTCTCCAGTACCAGTGTCTTATTGCACTTAACTGGTCAAATACATTAAAATAAAAAATCAAAATTGCTGAGTATTCAGATAAATACATTAGTTTTCGAACAAATATTTAAGAGAAAACGCATGTTGTGTAACAGTATATAGGATCAGTGCATATGCTCTTAAAGTGACAGCAGCCTAATAAACCTGTTGCTGTCTGTCAAGTGAATCAAAGACAAAGAGAAAAATAATCACTTGCTGCTCTTGACCGAATAACTTTTCTAACTTTAATTGTAAGCATTAATCTGTATTTAATTTTTACAATGAAAACTAAACGACTGTTATTTTACTTTTGATTACTTTCATTTCTGTAGTATTTCTTACCTGAATACTGTTAGACAACCGTTAAACCCATGTTTATTTAATTTGTATTTTTATTCTATAGTATTTATTTGTGCTAACATTTACAATTTGTCTATTTAATCTTATTTTATTACTGACTGTTTAATAAATCTTTTTTGTAAATGTAGTTCAACAAATCAAATAAAGCCTCCCTGTGCTGTGTGTAAGCCATTACAACCCAAAAAGTTATGATAATAACAAGTTATTTGTATGGCTTTATATATGGCGGTTTCCCTGTGGTATTGAAAACCGCATCGAATATCGATATTTTCAAAGAATCAGATCGTATGGAAATTTCAGTATCGTGACAACACTAGTCAAATGAATCTTTCACCAGATGAACTCACTGAATCTGTACAAATATTTTCCTATCTGACTCGCTTCTGAATCTGACTTTCAGCCACGTCCCAAACGATCTGCTTGTAGCTTGTCAGACTGAATGCAACTACATTTGACAATGTGAAGTTAAAGATATCGGTCCATCTATCCATCTCCTCCATCCTACCAGTATCTCTTTCCGTCTCCATTTACAGAGGCGTGGTACATTGAATTGGACAGCTGATGCAGAAACAGCAGGGCGACTCCTGATGGAGGGCTCACTTCCAGCTCTCGATACGTTTCACCTGCGCTGACTCCGACAGCTAAGCAGATCAGTGCACAGTCAGCCCGTATCCGGACACAGCTCTCCCATATTATCCAGGAAATCTGATCAGTCCGCCGGGACTGCGGTGCCACATTCAAGCTCTTTACAGTCAAAGCTTCCAAGTCCACTATGAACACAGGACTAGTATTTTCATTCAGACCACATAGTGAGAGGTGATTCTGCTACAGCAAAGGTCGATTACTTCAAAGCCTCTAATGTGCTATTTACATTTTCCTTTCAGCTACAAGTTCAAATGTTTTCTTAGTCAGCCATTCAGCAAAGCTAAGAAAGCAGAAAACTGTGGCCTTATCTGAAGAGAGGTTTAGTTAGCCGGATGCCCTTGGCACGTTTATAATACATGTGGCAACCAATTGAGTTTGGGTGCATTTTCTTTGGCTTTGTTTAGCTTTTCAGTACATCTAACAAAACATTTTGTAGCCTAAACTGTAAATGAGCAAACAAAAATACCCAAATTTCAAACCTCATCCAAATGCACTGTAAAAAAATAAAAAATAAAAACACACACACACACATACATACATACATATATATATATACATATACACATATACACACACACACATATACATATATATACACATATATACATTTACATATACACACATATATATATATATATATATATATATATATACACATACACACATACATATATATATATATATATATATATATATATATATATATATATATATATATACACACACATACATACATACATATATATATACAAATCTGTTAATATATGTAATTTCACTGTAAAATAGGGTCAAATTTACTTAAAATAAAAGCTATAAATTGCCATATAATTTATCTGTGAAAACAATACATTTTGTGTAGTTTTGTTTCTTCTAATTTTTGTATCAGTAACGTACATTAGGGTTTTTGTGTTACATTTTGTTCATGTTTATTGCTTTTAGTTTAACCATCTATATTATGGTGTTTATCAGTATATTTTGAGATAAAACTTAAATATATGGTAATATAGAGGCACCAATATGAGGCACCTGTACCACCTGAAACATCACACACTCTTATCACATAGCGAGTTATATGACATACACTATATAGTGTGGTCAATAGCAAACGAGTGAATGAGTCAGCGGTTTTGGACAGTTTATGCATGAATGCGTTAAACGTTGCTGTTGTCTAAAGTGCCTCATAAATTCACCACCGTGAAGAGATGTCCTGCAAAATTTCCAGTCTCCCATCTTCTCTTTCCACTGAAAGCTACTGTCAGTTGTTGTGTACAAAAGTTTCTTGAAATTGTCATCGTGACAACAACATCATACTAAAGCAACTGATGCATACAAACACCAGAAACTGACTACTTTGAACAAACAAATCATATTTCAGCCAAGTTTGGGATCAGTAAGATTTGTTTTGAAAGAAACTCATTGTTTTATAACAGATAAGGTATTTTATTACAGTAAAGACCTTTATAATGTTACTAAAGATTTCTATTTCAAATAAATGCTGTTCTTTTGAGCTTACTATTCATCAAAGAATCATAAAAAAACGTATCACCCTTTTCAACAAAAAGCAGCATGCAAAATGCATTTTAAAATATATTCAAATAGAAAACACTTATTTTAAATTGTAACGATATTTCACAACACTACCGTTTTTACTGTATTTTGGATCACATAAATGCAGCCTCAGAGATCATTTTATTTTTAGGTGAACTAAATAAGTGCATGTGTGAACGCAGTGACAGATGTCCGCTGAGAGTTCCTCTGTAATTCATCTCAATCGAGCTGTCTCATGCAGTTCCTCTATCTTAGCTACAGTGACACAGACACACTCTCACATGCACCGCAACACTCACTCACGCACGCACTCCTTCCGAGCATTACTTTATGAGCAAGAGCTCCTCACAA
Source organism: Zacco platypus (assembly GCA_038088235.1). Taxonomy (NCBI): domain Eukaryota; kingdom Metazoa; phylum Chordata; class Actinopteri; order Cypriniformes; family Xenocyprididae; genus Zacco; species Zacco platypus. The sequence goes on along the minus strand of CM076080.1, from coordinate 28,838,050 downwards.
ACAGATGCACTCAATCCACAAGGAGCAGCATGAGAAATCGGCATGATTAGAATCGCACCTCCTCCTCATCTGTAGTCTAACCACAGCAGCTGTGGCCATTAGAGTATACAGAGGGAGCAGATACAGCAGCAACATCACAGCCAGAGCCCACAGCCTCCTTCCTGTTCCAGCTACACAAACAAAAAGGGTGGAAATGCAACTTCTGGTTCGTCACCACAGGTAACCAGCCCTAATTCACCGCTCCGGCCTGTGACACACTGATTGTGTAGTAATAAAGCAAAAGTGACTGTCCCTAATGCTATTAACAGCCCTGCTTATCCATTAATCCTTCAGCTGAAGTAAGATTTACAGCACTTACACACCCGACCGCAGCACTGCGAGGAAGTAAATCACAAGTAAATCTGACAAATCAAATGACAGCGTACAAAGAGCCACTGTCCATGTGAGCTAACGTCTTATGGGTAGACAGTGTGTCGGACCAAGGAGGTCTATAATACCTAGAGAAAGTCATTCATTTCAAAGGTGGCTGAAAAAAATGGGTAAAACAAAAGATTTCATTTAATCGCAACGATGGTGAACTTTTCAATGATGATCAATGGAGAACGATTCTTTGGGTCCATTTTATAAAATAAAGATCTCATTTCATCAGAAAGGAACTTTTCAAGATCACGGGAAGATTATTTTGGTCTATTTTCCTTGACACTGTCCACCAGCTCACAAAACAAACAAAAAGTTTTGTTCGAACACGTGGGAACTATGAACTGAAAAGAAAATGGCTTTTTGATTTTACTCATTCAACACAGCATCATAATCTTTGTACAACGCCATCCACTACCTAACCATAAGCTCTGCATAATGGTAACCATAAAAACTTCAACATGAACTCTTTTAAAATGTCAAACATAACCAAACATGAAGCATTAACAGGTTTTTCCCTTTACTCATATAACATAAAACAACACTTAATTTCAACTTCTGATCCAGCTATAGGCAAAGCATGCTGGAAACTAAAAATCCTCCACACAGTTTCAGTTAATGCAACAAAAAATGTAATCCCAACACAAATGGATAAGGTAAACTTCAAATTTAAATATATTTAAGTTGATTGAACACAATGAATTTAAGTTAGGACAAAATGTATAGCAATTGTGTTGCTTTAGCCCATTTTAATTGAGTAATTTGAACAAGCAACAAAAATCTTTTTTTAGTGTGATCCCGTGAATGGCGATCAATGGTGAAATGGATGCTAACCAGCCATACCATGCGTCACACAGTCAGTGCAGTCCACAATGGGGCAGTAAAAAAAAGCTAACACTAAAGCTAAGTGCAGTCAAAGCGGTTTTAAGTTCATGCCAAACAAATTCAGTCAAGTGTATCCAAACTTTTGACTGGTACAGCAAGTGCAGTTTAAATTGTAGCTTTGACGCATTAGCTTCATTAGGGATAAACTGACAGAACAGTTCTGCCAGAGAGCTGTCAGCCTGCCTGAAAGGTTTAAAATTTCCTTTAAAACAGATCTCATGTTATGCCAGGTCCCAACACAGCATATTTTCCAACCAGCTGTTCCCTATAAGACACATGCATGAACTTGAAAGTTGACCTTGTTATAAGCCAGCATCGTTTTTCAATTCCCGCTCATAATTAAAAAGTAAACATTAGATCTGACCCCTAATAGTCGACTAAACATTAAGTGATGAGAAGAGTCTTAGTCGACCAAAATTGTATTAGTCGGTCAGTCGCAGAAACTACAAAGGAAGTGATGAAGTCTCACAGTCTGTTAAGGACAGATCGTTAAAGGCGGGTCCTTGTGGTAATTACAAAATATTAGGCAGGAAACCCAAATGTTCGCCTATCCTCAATCGACCTCATATATGGCTTATTATTTGAAACAAGTAAGTAGTAGCATCTTTACATGGCAGCTTACTTTAACATAAACCTTGATAAACGTGCGCTATTAATATATCCATATTCAAAGTTTTGTGCGGAGTGCGGAAATATAGCGCACTTACTGCATGACATGGAGGCGCCGGCGCGATCATTTGAATTTGTTTCTGATAACAGCTGAAACAACTTAAAATACTATCCTTTTTGGTCATGCGGATAAGAGGAATCCATCATTTGAAACTCTAAAGGTCTTTTAGTAACTGGAAATTTGTGTAAATTCACAATAACAAAATGTTGTGCTTTTCTAAAAAAAACCAAACAAACAGCTTTCTGCTGCCTTGGTCACTGAACTAGAGCGTGCCACAAAAATAAACTGAAACTCACGAGTCATGAGTGAAAATCTTTATTAGAAAGATTAATCTTTAGTCGGGGGGCATCGCTAGTAAACATACATCACATTATTACCTACAAAAGGTCAGTGTAATATGAAATAAAAACGGCTTCGATTTTGAACGGCTTTGACTGAAGGAAATTGAACGAGGTTCAGTCAAAGTTTTCTCTGAATACATTTCAGAAACAAACCAGCTTAAGTTGTACCTGTCATTTTCTGTTGTCCGTAGTGATGGGAGTCTAAAACTTGTGTTGCGGTCCAGCTTTGTCTGGCTCTTCGTCCTTTTGATGGATCCTTTCAGTCGTTTACTTAAAAAACCCTGTGAAGCAGAAGAGATAAGAAAGTCAGGTGTGTCCCTTTAAGAAACTCGTGTCGCTGAATGACGGCTGAGTGTGTGGCTTTGCCCTGCATGACTCAGGCTTGCTCATGAGTAAGCGTCTGTATATTCAACTTTAAAGTAATGATCAATTATACATGGAGACCACTCGCTTTGAAAGACCCTGAGAACATATGACAGAGACAATGGCAGCATGACAAAAAAAGCAGATGACAACTTTAGTGAAGACTTCTTTGACCTTTCCAAAGCAGGTTTGAACATTAGAGGAGAGGCAGCTGAAGTAAAATCCAACAGACCATTTCAGAAGACATATCAGTCTATCTTGGCGGTGAAAACGCACTTGCATAGACTCATAAAGGGCGGCCAAGGCCGGCTGAATAGTTTACCGTCTGCTAGTACCACAGTCAGTGCTTGCTCAATGTCTTGGAAGGAAAACAAAATATTAATAAGTAACCAAGTCAGAGAGTTCAAACGGCCACCTGCGGATATAAATGTGAGTAATACTTGGTTCTGGGTCAGAATGAGCTGTTCTTACAAGGCGTGTAAGTTTCAGCATAACAGGAAGGAGAAAAAAAACTGGGCTTATTCATGCCCAGTGTGAGAGTGTTATTAGCAATTTACAGTCAGTAGGAGGTGCAACATAAATAAATAAATAAATAATATGAATAATAATCATAATAAATGTTTAGTAGGGGCAGCGACACTACACTTTTTGTTCCACTGACTTCCAATCACACGCATGCGAACATAGCAGACGGCAAACGCAAGCTTGTACAAAAAGTTTCACATTTCTCTGTGTTCCAAAGATCAAGTTTGGAGAACTCTGACCTGCGAATTCACATCACATGAAGATGTGACCAGTAGAAGATCGATGTCACAGTAAAGTAGATTGTTTTTTTACATTTAAAAAAAGTCACTGCAGAGTGTGACGTCATATCGTGACCATTACAATGTTCGTGGGAATTTCGTGAGCTCAAAGTCTAGCGTGACCACTACGTAACTCTGAAATCAGACTGAATGCGCACTGCAGAATTTTCACCTACTGTTTTTCGCAGACTGTATAGTAGAGAAGTATATATTTGCGATCATCCATCCATATCATCTCAACTGAAAAAACAATCTTGATTCAAACATCCACGCGATCTTATTCTTAAATGACAACGATTTGTCTATGTCTAATAAACTTAAAATAAAGATAGTGACAAAGTGTCTGTTAAAAAAAATGTATGTCATTGAAGCATTGATTCAAGAGATATGACGTTTCTGGAAAATACACTGTTCAATGGCGTTCCATCTTTTTACCGGTAAGATGCTGTTCACACATCAGTGCTAAAATACAGGAAAACTCTGATGTCAATAATCAAAAATGACCTTTACACGCTGAGCCGTTTTCTTCATCCACCTGGATGAGGAGAAGCACTTTAGTTTCATTTTAGGTTTTTTGAGTGACGGGCATGATGGTCACAGAACAGGATTTTGTTCTCAAAAGCAAAAGATTCATATTAGATTCAGATCTCATATTATGCCAGGTCCCAGCACAGCATATTTTCCAACCAGCTGTTCTCTATATGCATGAATTTAAAAGAAGTTGGCTTCTTATATAAGCTAGCACAGTTTTTTTTTTTCAATAGCCGCTCATAATTAAAGCAAAGTGAGAAAAGTCAACATACCGGTAACTTACTGGTTATGTTAGAACTTCTCATTCTGGTGAATTGCCAAAACCAATTTACAGGTACTTTTGAATAGGTCCTGTTCACACATGATCTCTCAACGGTAAATTATCAGTAGAGACTGTTTGTGTGAAACTGAATTAAAAAAAAAAAAAAAAACTGCAGCAACTGACATTTCGCAAGAAGCTCTGGTAAATAGTTATTTTGTTTAGTTGTCTATTCAGAATTGTGGGAAATTTGTGATCTCCATTTTTAGAATAAAATAAAAAAATAAATCAAGAATCATGCACCTCAGAAAACAGGAAGGAGAAGAAAAGGAAGAAAAAAGTCTGTAGGGTTAGAATCGTTAAAATCATACGGTACAATGACACTGACCGTCTAACAAACAAAAAAAATAGGGCAGGGAAAGTAAGATCCGTCCTGTTCAGATAAGTGCCAGACAATAAGTAGGAGACCGTTTGGCAAGTAAAAGGGGCATTAGCAGTGATGAGATAGAAAGTATGTCATAAATTAGTCATTCCCCGTCAGAGGGATGATTTGAGAAAGCTTTATGTATGAAAGGTGAAACAGAGAGAGGGTGAAAGACAGAAGAGAGAGTGATGAAGCATTGTGAGACAAAGTAATATGGAGGGAGTAGCTGGATAAAGTCTGACAAATTTGGGAAAAAGAAACCTACAAAGACCAAAAATGTCTGTCAAATCCCCCTGCGGAAGTATGTAAGCACCTAAACACCGCAACAATTAAAAAGCATTCAATCCTAAAATCATTAGCATTAATAAGGAGTTAGTCTTTCCTAACCGTGCCTCTGGGAATCATGTGACGACTACTGATATAAGCTCTATACTGACAGGCTTCAATACCGTCTTCAAATAATTCATATATTAATTATATTATGCCTCGACAGAGCCCATTAATCCGAATGCACCTGTCAATCAATGCTTCTATATTCCTGATAGAAACTGACTTGAGCTGTAATGAGACTTCAGATTAAGAAAGGCACATCCAGCATCCAAGTCCTTTATCTCAGTGCACCAAATCAGTTTATTTGTCAAGGAATTTTGTGACAGGGAGACAAATATGCACGATTAATCACTTATAAAATGACACACAGAAATGCTGTGGATATAAATATCTTCCGTGTCCCACTTCCTGCCTGGTTAAAAATATCATCAAACAATTTCTAATGCATCTCTGAGGCACAGACTATTTCCAGAATGTGCCTTTGTTACAGTATACGTATCGCAGGAAGCGTTTGCTCATTGTTCATGCAATGCGGCGTTGAAAACACTGCATAAATCTGAACATGCACACTTAAAAAGGCATGAGTTAATATTGTATAAATATACATATATCATTCTGTCCTCGTGTATAAGATCTGGCCTGGAATAAGGAAGACCATTAGTGGCTGGAGACAAACGGAGGAGGACGTCGCTTCACTAATCAGGGGCTCAAGAGGGTAATTAAAGTGGGGCATTTATCCCAAGCAGGAATTCTGGTCTATTTCTACATCAGTGCAGTGTGACATGTAACCAGCCTCTTGAACGAGACGATAATTAATGGTGGGGACTCACTAACAGTAGCGACACTAATATGAAACAATACGAAAAATGTATGTCAAGTAATTTACTAATTTAATTTGACTTGCTTTCCTTTGTGGAGCAATTTTTTGAAAAATGTCTAGGTGTGTTCTTGTGTCCGTACAATAAGAGTCAAAGGAGTCATGAGTTGTTTTGGACCCCATTGACTTTCATTAGACAAAAAGCAGTTGAAACATTCTTCAAAATATCTTCTTTTGTGTTACACAGAAGACAATAAGTCAAGTTTGGAGGCGAGTAAACAGTGACAGTTTTAATTTCTGGGTGGACTAACCCTTTAAAGCTGCTATTTTAAATGAAAGTGAATGTTTGGAACAACACTAGGGTGAGAACATGATAACAATGGTTTCATTTTTTTTAACTATCCCTTTACATTTTTGACAGCATTCCAAAATAGTATAGATTTTCTAGTCACTTTTTCCAGAATTTAGTGGCGCAATGTAACAAAACACTACATCACTGTTTGTTTAATTTAATGCGCAATAGATCATAAAGCTGAGCGAGTAATCAAATCATTATATATATTAAATTATATATATATATATATATATATATATATATATATATGTCCAGTATTTAAGTGTATAATTTTCATACATACATACACATATATATATACACATATACACATATATATATATATATATATATATATATATATATATATATATATACATACATACATATATACATACACACACACATACATATATATATATATATATATATATATATAAAACACTATATATGAAAATGATTATACACTTAAATACTGGACAATGTACACTGGTAGCCAGGCAAAACAGCAAAGTATAGCATCCCACAAAAAGACATTCTGAGGCCTAAAAAAATGAATTCATGGCTGAAGGACACAGAATGCTGGCACTGCAGACTGGGAGGAGTAACTGAGGTCAATGAGATGTGATGATGAGCTGGTGTAATGCTAATATGAGTTTTGCTGAATGAACTCACAGGCACTTTGAAGGGTGACGAGTTGGAGCCATCCAAAGAAATGTTCTTCTCCGAGCTGCCCAGCCCTGATATGCTCCTCCGCCTGGGAGAGCGCTCCGCAGACGCTTCCGCTGTGAGAGAAGACAGGAAAAGGAAGATTAGACCACAGAAAATCTTCAGAGAGACTGGGAGGATGTCTTTAAATGTTTTAATATGCACACTAATGATCAGAAGTATGAAAACATTGAGTAGGAGAGCTGTAACAGAGGGATAGCCCAACTGTGGATCACTTCCAGGAGGGAGTTTGACGTTAGTGATAAATTACTGATACTGTAGACAGAGGAATCATTATAAGTGGAATGCACATTTGTACAAATATAACACTAATTTAGAAATGATGGCTGAATGATGACAAAATTTATAATGTTATAGCCAAGATCTATAATATTTTTTAACACACTGATTGGCTGATATGTTCCAAAAGGTACACAATCGTTTTCTTTAACTGCACAGCTATAAAATAGTTTTAGGTTTGGTGCCTGGATTAGTTGCATATCACATTCTTTCTAAATTGTTAAATATTTACAACAGTAATATTATATATATATATATATATATAGTTTATTCATTTTTATTCAACAAAGAATCCAGAAAAAAAGCATCACGCTTTCCACAAAAATATGACAAGAAATGTTTCTTGTGCACCAAATCTGGAGTAATGATGCTGAAAATTTATCTTTGTAAATTACAGTTAAAAACAAGGCAAAACGCTTGTTTTAAAGAGGGCTGGAAATAAAAAAATAAATCCCTATCAAACGATATTGATATTTATCACAATATTCATTTATCACTAATGAGGAAGGAAATACTTTTAGACCTTGAGAATAAATGAAAACACAATTAAGCTACCTTTTAAATACAGGGCCCCATTTTATTTCCCCATAAATTCTGTGTTTTCCATTTTATTTTTTGGGGATTCTGTGTTTTATGATTAAAAACAAATTTATTTAAACTTTAACAATTTAATCAAGCTTTTAAAATGTAATCAAATGAAAATATAACAATTTACAAAAGAACACTGCATTTTTATTTTTTCATCAAATAAGATGCTGCTCAACAGAACTGTGTACGCGGATGAAAAATAGGATATTACTTTAAAATATTATTATTACTACTTTGAGAATTACATTTGAGTATACAGTTGTGATATATTTGTCATTATTTCTTGAAGTTAAACTGAACTTATTTTGATGGTTTGTCTTGAAGATCTTTCAGTTTTAGTTTCAGTGTGTATTTGATGGTAGTTTTTCCTCAATTGAAACGGTGAAAAGCTTGTGAAGTGACTCAAATCAGCTCTGGAGATGAAGTTCACGTGTTCATGTCACATATTGAAACGACACGCAGAAATAACTTATTAGCGATTTACTGCTGTGTGATAAGCTGTTAGATTAATCCACGGAGTAAAAATGTCGAAAGCTTATCATCGTTATCTACATAAATTTTATTAAGATGTCAATATGATATCGTTTATCGCCCAGGCCTAATTTTAAATGTTAATATTATTTCACAATATACCCTGTTTTTACTGCATTTTTGTTCAAATAAACGTTCCCTTCGTTTACCCACTTTCCAAACTCATTTTAGTCTCCACACCCCTGACTGAATGTGACCGATCTTAAATAGAGTTTGGGGTCTAATAAAGTCACCTGTCCTCTGTAAATCTATCTCTCCCCTAATGATGCCCAGCGGGTCGCTAACAGAGAGCTTGCGCCTGGCTAAAGTGCCAGTCAGACAGGTTTAAAAGAGTGATTTAACACAAAGCTTTCACTAAGTCCTCTTAATAAACCACTCATCCATCCACTCATAAAACGCTCACTCTACCTGCCGTCACCAGGCTTCCAGATGGACGCCCTGTGCTCTCATAAGTGGATGGACTCTCTAAGTGGAATATTAGTTATTTTCCTTTCATAGCCAAGTTTATTTTTAATTTCCTCAGACCGATTTATTCTGCATTTGCAGAGAGCCCGCAGTCAATGTGTGTCAAGGATGGAGCAGGACGTAACCTACATCCGCACAACCTCCCAGAGATCCGCCCCTCGGGCCGTCCTCCTCACTGAAGTGTAGATCACCCCATAATGAGGTAATTCACCCTGAGAAATAAAAACCCAGTCCATCATCAAGTAGGAACAGCCGCAGAACTCCTGCCTCTCAGCGTCTGCACTGAATCAAGAAACACTGTTGAAATTGACCCAGAGGTCTTTTGGCCAAGACGCTGGTTCTGGTTTCAGCTTGCAGGCCTCAGTGGATCCATACAATACAGATTGTGCCTGGTGTGTTGGAGAGCTGCCCACCACAGCTCAAGATCAAACCCTCCACCACTCACAATAAAGAGCTTAGAGAGATAGTTCACCAAACCCGTTTATTTTTTTCTGTGGGATACAGATATTTTGAAAAACTGTTTCTGTCCGTAGAATGAAAGGAAATGGGGTCTAAAAATCACCCTGCCTTTTGACTTTCATTGAGTGGTCAAAAAAAAAAAAACATGACATGTTCCACATCCAAATTTGGAACAACATGAGAGTGAGTAAATTATGAACATTTTTAATTTTGAAAGTGAAAGTGATGAGAGGTCAATTATGGTGTCCCATACTCGGAATTTGTGCTCTGCATTTCACCCACCCACACACAACAGTGAGTATTGAACACACACACACACACACACACATACACACACACATACACACACACATACACACACACACACAAAGCAGTGGGCAGCCATTTTTGGTGCGGCGCCCGAGGAGTGATTGGGGGTTAGGTGTCTTGTTCAAGGGCACCTCAGTTGTGGGTAATGAGAGTGGAAGAGAGCTCTGTTCATTCACTCCTTCCAGCACTGAGACTCGAACCCATGACCTTCGGGTTACAAGTCTGACTCTCTAACCATTAGACTCTCTAACCTCTCATCAAATGAACAGGATGTAATGTCTCTTAAACTACGTATCAGACACCCTCGCATTTGGCTGATCTCCAGAGAACCATTGATTAACGGCTAAATTTAGCAGTTCAACCTGTTTTGCAGCCCAGGAGTGGACCGATCAAATTCTGTGCAGTCCGTCCTGCTATTTGATATTTAAAGATGCATGAAAAATTTTTCATATAGCATCTCGACTTGGACAGCTGCCCTTGAGAAATAAATGTGCATGCGATTACATTTGTATGAAAACATACAAGATGAGAACACTGCTTCAGGTTTTCTCCTTCGCAGCCACAGCTGGGTTTTGAAGACTGCCTGTTGTCTTAACAAGCTCCTCGGATCAAACTCTTACGTCCATCACGCACACTCTCTCCGTGAAGTTGCTGCTTGCGCGAGAGCTCTGCAGTGTCGAACTTGACAAACCGCAGCAATCCCTATGACTAAGCACAGTGGTACTTATATATTACGATCTTGGCACTAGCAACACAAGATCATGGGTTCAAATCCCAGTAATTGCGTATAGTGATATAAAAATGCACTTTACGTCACTTTGGATAAAAGCTAGATGCGTAAATGTGAATAAATGCAAATCAAAATCAGTAAAACACCACCTCTGACCATACACGGACAACTTATCAAACAGGAAATGACTTCTCACAGCATATTCAACCCAACTTCAATCATTATGGATTTTTTAATGACCCTCTAGTCTGAGAGCAGGATGATAACTTAATTTATTAAAGTTAATCTAATAACACGCAGCTGAGAAAGAGGAAGAGAGAGAGCAAGATACCTCTATCACAGCTGTTGCCCATCACCTGCTGAATAAATGGAGCTGGTCACCATTGGATTGGCTGGAGAGTGACCATCACCCTCGTCCAATGAGCTTGAGCGCTTTCCCCTTAATTGTCCATCACTCTGAGAGAGATTCCGCCGCATTGATAAACTGCAGCCTCTTCATTGTCCTGCTGTGGCTCACTGCCACATCTTACCGTCTTCCTCTCTCTCCGTACAAGCACTCCAGTGCTCTCCCTCAAAGACTGAGACGTCCTCTGCTAAACCTCTCTCTCTCCCACCTCAGTCCATCCTCTTCTCTATATTCGTATCTCTGGGCAGCAATCCTACTTCTCACTTTATCAGCCTCTTCCCTTTCTCTTTTTTGGCAGACCAGCGGAAGAGATTTTACCGCATTTACTCAATCAATCGCTGTAACCTCACTCCACTGTTCCTCTCAGCAGAACTGCAAGCACTTCCCATCCCTCTCTCTCTCTCCCTCTCCCTCTCTCTCATTTGCTTGTTCTCTCTCTCCTCGGCGCATCTGGCTCCGTCTGCCTGCTGCAGCCTTGCACATTAGGAAAAACCAAGAGGCGCTCTTTTGCCTCAAGACTTTTGTTTTCGTACTTCATGTGGGACACTGCTCTGGAGGCTTGTGCTGTGCATGTGAATGCGTGTCACTGGCGTGAGGTGTGTTTTAGAGGTCGTTAAAGAATGGAGAAGTAAAAGAATAGATGGGAAACAAGAACGTGTCAGGTTACACAGGTCAAAGCGTGTTAAAGCATATTAGCTGAACATGACCTACTGAAATAAGACGGCATGTGGACTGAAAACTGAAAGGGTATGGTGCACGACTTCATGTGCTATATTTAGCATGTCCTTCAAAATCCTTTTTAAATCAAATAAAGCAATATCAGTTGCCATCAGGAGACAAACAAAGGCTGCCCACATTGTTGCCCCGAAGTGGTGGATAGCAAGAAAGTATTTTTACTTAGTACATTTTCAAGTATCAGTACTTCGTCGGAATATTTTTAATTTGTATGATCTTCTTACTTGCCGATCAATAAATATTAATTGTCTGCATAATCTATAGTGCTGGCTACTTAATTCATAAAGATGTCAGAACCTACTTAAGCTTTATCTGTGTGTCTAGTACAGTACTTTTTACTTTTACTAAAGTACATTAAAAATCAAGTACTTTTATATTTCTACCCAAGCAAAATTGAAAAGGAGTACTTAATACTTTTACTGGAGTAATATTTTATCTGTACTTTTACTCAAGTACTTGGTCCACTATTGGGAGTGTGTGTACTTAACATCTCATGCTTTGCCAAAAAATTAAATAAAAACAAAAACCACCACTGATAAACAATAAAAGGTCATGGTTAATAAATAACATGTTCATTTCATCATCATAAACCTGTTGAGATCTTTACACCGCATACAGACATTCAAAGCTTAAAGTGCCCCCATTACGCTTCTTCGACTATTAGGCCTACCTTTCACTATAGCCGTTTGTGAATGTAAAAGATCTGCAAAGTTTTAAAGCTCAAAATGTAAGACAAATCAAGTGATTTTCTCCTAAAAGAAAGAACCGATTCTGAACTGCTGAAATGAGTTGTCAGCAATTCCAGTCTCACTTCCTGTTACAAACCTACATAATGTATTACATTTGCATAATGCCAATGTCTACTTTAACCCACCCTCAAACACTGTAGTTGTAGCTGAGGCCTGGAAGAGTTTGGTTTGTGTTGTTGAAATGTCGAGAAAGATGCCGGTTGTGACTCAATAACAAACTATGCTTTTATACACTGAAGCGTGTAATTCTGACATTCAACATTGGAGTCTCTGCTACTTAACTGCAGCTGCGACAGTTGAGTGGATGAAGTGTCCAACATTCCACACTTCGTTTTTTCCGTTAATTAAGTGCATCATCCGGGTATTTAAAGTGCAGTTTTCAGTGTGAACACACTACTCGCACTATTTATACAACACAAAACGTCATAGAATAGTGAGTAAGTGCACAATTTGGGACGCACTTGCTGTTTTTAGAGTTGTAAATTTACTTTTCCTTAACTTCAAAAAATAAAAAGTGGTTTCACGATAATATATTTATATATAAAAAATATAATATCTATATAAAATAAATATACTATTGTTCAAAAGTTTGATTTTTAACAGTAATATTATGAACTATAATTGCAATTTAAAATAATTCTTCTACTCCAATACATTTTAACTGTAATTTATTCCTGCAATGGCAAAAGCTGAATTACTCCAGTCTTCATTGTCACATGATCCTTCAGAAACAATTCTATATGCTCAAGAGACATTTCTGATTCTCGTCAATGTTGAAAACCATTGTGCTTCTATGATGAATACAGCATTTATTTGAAATAGAAATCTTAACTGTCACAATTTGCATCCTTGTTGAAAAGTATACATTTCTTTCAAAAAACCCGAAACTTCTGAACAGCAGCGTAAATAACAAACGACTAAAATTTTACTCCAAAGAAAGTATAAAAAAAAAAAAAAACTTTTATATTTTGATAGTCTCAAAAATGCTACAGCAAAAATGTTCACCACTTAGCAACCCAAAAGCTGTGAATCTTTGAACACTGCTTCAGCCCCCAAAAAGCAGGCAGCGTGGACAAAACTAGCTATTCTCAGTGACTACACATTCATTTAGTTCCCTTAAATCACAGCTATTACATCACACCTAGAATTACTCCCGTCTCTCTTTCTCTGTAACTCTCAGCCCATCCATCTCCTCACTATGTGCGACCCAAGGTCAGATTGTCCCCGACTGTCCTCTGTCCCCTGGCGTCAGAGTCGACAGGTCTCCCTGTCAGCCCCTCTGTGAGTCCAGCACAGCTTAGCGTCTCTACTCCTCTCCTATCCTGCAGGCTGCAACTGCCCCTGAAAATCCACTTACTGCATTGATTTGGCCCAGCCCTTCCTCGGATCAATACAGTGCTGGAGATAACAGAGGGGTTAAAATGAACACAGCAAGACCTGAAACAAGGACCCAGGCTGTAATTAGAAGTGATGTGGGTGTTCTGGTGTTGCTGGATAGGAGGGTGGGGGATGGTGAGAAAGGGTGGTCCCTAGTTAGCGCGACACCACAGTATTGCCTTTTATTGCCCTCCGAGGTGGGCAATCAATCAGTGGTAAAATGCCATTTGGAGGGTGTAAATTAATCAATACGGATTTAGCTGATAAAAAAAAAAAAATGCCACAATGCTTTTTCTAAAGCTGAACGCCCTGCAACATTAAACATAACAGCACTAACATTATCTATCACTCTCTGCATGGATGAGAAGACCATCGTTAAATGCATTGATATATGGATGCATTGTAGGGGAGACGATTCACTGGAAACTACATTTTTACATTTTCTGTGTGGAGCTTTTCTGTGCAAAACTCTAATCCATAATGCTAGGGTGGTTAGGTCTCCTTCAGTGTGAGATTTTTTTCAGCCGTTTCATCAACCACAGGAAATAAAAAATTGTAAGAGAACAGCTCAACTTGGCTTTCCAACATTCACTGGCCTTAATTTAAGTATATACATTTTATTTTATGAATTGGAATTTAATGTCATGCCATTATTTACATTTATGATGTAAAACATTTAAAGGGTTAGTTCACCCAAAAATGAAAATTCTGTCATTAATTCCTCACCTTCATGTCTTTCTACACCCGTAGGACCTTCGTTCATCTTCAGATAACAAATTAAGATATTTTTGATGAAATCCAAGTTTTTTTTTTTTTATCTTCTATAGCAGAGCTTCCCAAACTTAAAAGGGGTAAGGCCCCCCAAAAACATTGCAAAAGCTCCATGACCCCGCCGTTAAAAAATATATACCGACATTTACCGACAAATACATTTATTAACAAGTTTGTAAGAATTTCATGTGAATTATGATGTAAACATTCTTTACAAATATTTAAATCCATAACACTAACCTTACATACTTTCAAAAAAATCTAATTTTAGAACAATTGGAATATTTTAATTATTTTAATATATTGATTTGGACTAGCTACGGCCCCCCTGCAATACCGCTACGGCCCACAGTTTGGGAAGCACTGCCCTATAGAAAGCAATGTAATTACCATCAGCAAAGTAGTAAAAACATCGTTAAATTAGTCAACGTGACTGCAGTGGTTAATGTTATGAAGCGATGCGAATACTTTTTGACCGCAAAAAACAAAACAAGAATAACGACGGCATTCAACAATATCTCCTCTTCTGTGTCATACATCGTTTACCTTCCGCGCTTCCAAGTTCAACGTCAGAATGCTGACTCATTATTGGTTGCGCATCTGTCATGCTGATCATGTGACCAGCTTTGGCCAATACTGAGCTTAACTGCGTAAGGATAATGACAGGGCAGAGAAGAGATTGTTGAATAAAGTCGTTATTTTTGTTTTTGCACACAAAAAGTATTCTCGTCACTTCATAAAATTAAGGTTGAACCACTGCAGTCAGTTTATCAATGTCTTTAGTACCTTTCTGGACCTTGAAAGTGTCGGTTATATCGCTGTCCATGGACGAGTCATCCCTCGCGTATCTCTTCAAAAAATATCTTAATTTGTGTCCCGAAGATGAACGAAGGTCTTACAGGTGTGGAATGACATAAGTAATTAATGACAGAAATTGCATTTTTGGGTGAACTATCCCTTTAAGACATAAAATGCATGTAAAGGATCATAATACATAAGATATAACACTGGCCCAAAACGGTTTCATGCTCTCTTGTTGTTGAGCCCTGCTCAAGATTGGGGTTTCCAAATCATTCCTCACTATCCCAACATGACTAGAAGAACAAGACCTTGCGGAAGGAGAAACTTTCTTCAAACTTACTGCATGCCTAAACAGTATGGAATATATGAAAATGCTGTTTGTCAGGCCTCTCCACACCATCACAGTAAAGATGATGATACCTGATATGAAATGTGCAGGCCGGGCATTAATTATTCATATTTAGTGGAACAGCAGAGGCAGCAGCGAAGTGGAGCAAAGCTCCATGCTTCCGCCACACGCAACTGCAGCATTTCCCTGAATCATTATGCTCAGATATGGAAAGCTATGGGAAAATCCTGTATGAAAGCCACTGCAAAACGTAGAGGGGTTTTAGTGGGTTAGTGGAAACCACTGTGCCTGGACAGGATTTACTCAGAACTAGTCTTTATCCATCAGCCCGTTATCCCAATGATTGTTTTTTCTTATCACTCAGATTTCCAAGAGCATTTTAGGGGAGGTAATAGTTCTTTTTACTGCTGGGTTTACAATACTTCAAACTTCTGTTTGCGGTGCTAAAACATATTAACAGATTGATGGCGGTACGCAACACTTCCAGAAGTGTTTGCTGACTAAGACAGCAGTTTCTCTCTTGCCCTGCCATTTCGGTTCAGGTTGGTGCACCTTCTTAAATACCACTGCTCTTGAGAATGTGTTATCTAATGAAACAAGTGCAAACAAAAGCAAAACAGTACATCTATTCTCTTCCTTTACTGATGACAAGACTTCTTTCACTATTTACTTTTCCATCTATCCGTTTCTATGTGATTCCAAATGTCTGGAATGTAGTGAGGTCACAACACTAAGCTGCGACACTGGAGACACGCAGAACATCTTTTCCACTCTTACACTCAGCAGACAGGTGTGGCGCACTGTGTTAAGATCCATGCAACTCACAGAACTTGCATTGTTTTAGTTTATGACGCCTCAGAATCTGAAGGTCAAACAGGTTTGGTTAAAAATGGCGGAAACCCACAGACGGGTATTTCAAGTTTAATATCAGGCATTAAGAGTGGTGAGGTTTAAACAAGGGTCATACGGCATGCTTACACACTTCCTTTCCACTTTCAACTGAAACACTTAGGCCTATATACACAACAGAGCAAATGTTTGTGAGAACTCATGTTTAGATGATGCTATTCAAGGTATCCAGAGTCACAAAGCCAGTTTCAGGTCTCGGTGACAGCCTAAAAATCTTGTCAGACTGGGGCAGGGCAATGAAAAACAAAGATTGAATGACTGTATACATCCGAATAACATTTTCCATGACAAACCCATTTCAATACACTTTAGGAATCTCAAATCCTGAGGGAGTTCGAATGATATTTATAATTGAAAACTCATGGCAATGGCACTCATGTGTTTTCCATTTGGCATGTAAAACCATTGGAAGGTCTCTTCACTAATTGGAAATTTGCTAAGGCGGCAATCTCTTTGCGTCCACAGCTTGGTCTAAATCTTATCCATTCCATAATAAATAAATGGTTTATATTACATTAATTAATAATTACTTATTAGTTAATATAGTTCAAATAGAGGGTTCAAGTTGTGCTATGATTAATCCTAGCATCCCGCTGCCTTTTAATACATAAGTAAAAAAGGATAGATGACATTAAAAGGGCTAAAATAAATAAATAACAGCAGTGGACGCCATGAGGGGTGACCGTTAATGAAGGATAGAAGTGCAGGCAAGTGGAAGAATCGATGCTTTCTTCTCATGTTAAAAACACAATGACAACGAGCCATTGTTAATATAAATTAGGCTTTAATTGAACCGGACAATGAAAATGTCCACTTTTAAACCCAGACGTCTTAAAAATGAGGAATGAATGGTAAGGAATTTAACCTTTCTGCTTCCAATTCTTCCAGTTCTTTTAGCAATTCGTATTTAATTTTTTTTTTAAATAAAACACTACTGATTAAAATATTACAAGCTTTAAATACAACATAAGGCAATAAAAATTATTGGTTTAAAACGACAATATAAAATTACTATATGCGATTCAGTAAGCCAGTAACCACTCTGAATGATTCAATTAGTGAATCAAATCTTGAAACGACTCAACATTTGCTCGGGAGTCGGGCTATTTCGGTTGGGCTGTGTATTAGTGATTCACTACAAAGAACCGACTCATAAGAATCATTCGTTGGTGAATCGGACTACACTAGTCACGCTGTATGTTTCAAACACTAGATTCAGAATATTTTAATACGGTTTTCCGTCCGAAAAGGCGGGAAAGCACATGTTCATAAAACCTCCACATCATGAAATAAAAAAAGAATCGGTTATCGTTAGCAAATCGTGAACAGAAACGTAATTAGATTCGGTAACATCGATGAAGAAGTTTCAACTTCAGACAACTGTTGAATACACCGTCAATAGTCTGTATCAGAAAGGAAAACAACAACAAGGGAGGAAATCTTAATTAAAAAGTGGTGCTCGAAATGTATGGAGAAATAAATATCCTTAGCAGAAGACCAAACGGACAATTCAACTCACTCCCGTGTGCCTCCACAACCGTTGAACATTAAGTGCTTCGGGAAAACATACCTATGAATTCCATGGTTGATATCGATCCCGCAAATCAGTTACAGTCACATCCCTCCGCGAAAACAAAATGAAACAATCCCAGGGAGCAGAAGAGATGAGCCGGTGTTCAGTGAGTGAAGTCTCACACCCCCTTCACTCAGTCGATTCACCGAGGAATGCAGTAAAGCCTGAGCCCGACCCAGTGAAACCCACTCCGTGTCTATTGAAAAAATCCTAACAATGGCTGTCCTTTCTGAGGATCCTTTAATCTATAGATGACTGCACACTGTCCATCTTCAGACACAAGTAACCAGGAATGTACTATAGTATTATACTACTATGATATAAACATACATTTACTTTCTTTATGCTCTCAGTTCACTTTCATTGTATGGAGGGATACAAGGATTAGGATGACAGTCCCAAACTCATTTTGTGATCCACAGAAGAAAGAGTCGTAGCACTGATCGTGATAATCAACATCAAGTACGTAACACTGAAGTAAGACATTTCACCTGTTACGTCCGTGAGAAAGGACAGGAAACTCTCGGTAGTGAACAACAATACAGAGGAATGAATGGGGGAAGTGAAGCAGCTGGATGTACAACTCGACTCATTTATTTTTCTGAGCGACAGTATTGTGTTGAATGCCATTTCATACTGTAATTGTGCTCAAAATAACTCTATTAAATCAACAGAGCCTGGTAAACGCAGAATAGCATTTTCAAAAGACTTGTAATTCAATTTCTGTTTTAAATAAGCTTAGGATTTAAACTTTGGTTCAGTGTTGCTGGGTAAAATATTACAGAGTTAACTGCTGTGTAAAATCAACTAAATGATGGATCTTTTTTCACTTAATATGGGTTTAAAGCTACACATAACAGCAGCCCACGTGTGAAATGTATCATAGCAACAAGTCTGGCTGAGAAATATTTGCAATTTGAATCTCTCAGCATGACAAAGTCACACAATACGGTCACTGCCGACTGGCATCACTGCTGTTAGATGAAATTTTGCAATCTTCAGGTATTTTACAATCTTCCAATTTCAAGGAAATTTAGTAATGGCAACATTGCATAAAAGCGCAAACATGAGACAATTTGCAGAATCAGAATGTTGCGAACGAGTCGTTTCAGTAAACATAGAGAGATTAAACTTTAAAGAGTGCAAGATGGCTGCTCGGAGATGAACTGACTGAAGCGTCTGTCTTCTAACTCCGTGGAAAAGCTTTTACAGAGGTCAAAGCAACTGCACTCCAAGCCTATAACTGTGAGGTGCAGGAATATTACAGCATCCTGATACTTTAGAGAATGACAGAAGAATGCACTGGGATGAACATTTTCTAACTTGCTGGGAAGGTTTAGAGAAAGTTAAAGCATTCTGTACATTGATATGTGGTGAAGTTTTGTAATCCTACTCCAAAATTCACCTCAAAACAAAATGACTTTCTAAAAACACGATCAAGGAGAAAAATGACTTAAGATTGCAATCTAGTTTCTAATGAAAGAAGACCAATCACAGTCCATTATGCACATATTACAACAGCTTTAATCTTAAAGAGCAAGATACTAATATTCCTATAATGGCCATCCTGATAAATCTGACACATACCCTAGAAACTTCATTCCTTCCTCCAGATCAAAACATAGATATTCGGCTATCAAACATAATAGTAGCAGTTTTTCTTGCCCCAAATACGCCAGGAAGCTCTTTTGATCTGCTTCGCCCACCACGTAAAAAGTGAATTTTCCAGGACAGCATGCCCCATGACACCGCTCACGGAACTATTTTCATCCTTTTGATTTCTTTCAATAAAATACTAAACAAAATGCTGCACAGATACCTTTATGGAAAACAAACTTAGGGAGCAATATTAGATCTGTAAAGCGGAGACGTCCTCCTCGCCTCGACACGCATAAATAGCAAAATCAATTGGACATATGTAGTGCAAAAACCGAATGAGACGCATTTAATCTACTAAAATAGATATCCATTATTCTATTTTAGTCTCTATTAAATGCTTCATTACTTTTACCAGAGAGGTTAAAATTGGATGTTATTAGTTCAAATATCAAATTTGAAAGGGATAGTTAATCTAATAATTCAAATTTTTAAAGTTTTCTGCGGACACACAAGTCTTTTTTTTTTTAAGTTATATTTATGGGCTTTTTGTGTCTTATTTGGGGATGGGAATCGAACTCGGGTCGCTGTGAACGCATTTGCGCCATATGTCGGCACACTAACCACTATAGGCTATCGGTGCCAACTACAGTTGTTTTGGACCAGACAAAAACAGTTGAGACATTGACTCTACAAAATATCTTCCTTTTGTGTTCTACAGAAGAAAGAAAGTCGAAGTTTGGAATGAGGGTAAGTAAACAATCTTCATTTTTTTAGAGCACCTTTTAAATCAGATGTTCTCCTCGTTACAATATCACAAGTGTGTGCATGTGAGAAAAATGAAAACAAACATCACCAATCCAAACGGTTTATAAATATATCTATTCGCTATGTGAGAGAACTCATTGTCTTGACAACTGTGAGAAAGACAGATCTGAAGCTTCAGTAAGTGGTATATCTCTCCTCATTGCAACAAAAAGAAAAAAAATATGTATGATTCACCGATCGAAACCATAAAAACCACATATGATCTCACTAAATTTTTGTTGCTGTGAATCTAACAGCCTCTCGAGACTCAACCTGTTCTGAATGGCCACAGAAATCCAGGACTCTCCCTCACCACCACGGCTGCAGAGCGTCTCATTGTCAAACAGAGTGAACATTAACATATAAATAACCCTCTTCTCTCGCTCTGAATCTGTGGCGGTGCAGCTTAGGAGGGTCTGGAGAATGAATGACTCTCTTAGTCACAGAGATTTGTGCATTTCTCTGACCGCTGCCTTTAGCAACCGGCCCACTGGGTCAGCGTCCGCACCCCCGCACGTACTGGCGCTGAATGCGAGACCAGTCAGAGGGCAGCTTCAGTTATTGCCCCCCCCATCCCCCCCCCAGGCCTGGGAGGGAAAGCAACTGTCCGAAGAAAGAGAGAAAGAAAACGAACACATTGACAACAGTGAGTTTTGTTCCATGGAATTACATTCCTCCACACTCCTCCTCGCAGAAGCATGTCCGGCCCACAGAGGTCACGGGATCAGGTCTATCCAAACGTAACGAAGTTGCTCAAACATGACGAAATGTTATGAGTAAAAGCGTGGATAAAAAGTGAAAGAGATGGGGTGTGAATCATAATTCTTTATTCGTAACCACCCTAAATTCCCCCTAATTAAAGGGCTTTCAAAACAGTTTGCACTGGGTAGGGAGTTTCTGTTTGACTCCGTTTTTATTAAAGGGATATTTAATCCAAAAATCAAAAATGATGTCAGCATACTCTCATCCTCATGCCATTCAAATGAGTTGACTTACTTTCTTCTGTGGAACACAAACAATGATTTTTTTGAAAAATGTCTCATTTAGTCCAATCAACGGAAAAATATCTTCAAAAGTATCTTATTTTGTGTTTCACTGAAGAAAAAAAAAAAAAAAAAAAGTCATACAGGTTTGGATCAACATGAGAGTGTGTAGGCGCTGACAAAATCAATGTCTCATGTAGTAACAATGTGTTGTGTATATATGCGCTGAATTATGCATTTGATCCTGTCGTACAACTGATCTTCGTGAAATATTCTGCATGCATATTTTCGCCCCCAATTTGATGTTTCTCTAAGCCCAGCCTGCGGTGTTGCCTTTTAAATCCACTGCATTGTTATCCTGATCCTCCGTACTTGTGGCAGTGGATTCAGAGTAATGGCCCTGGTGTTACAAACGCACAGACTGACGTGATTTCGTTCATGATTCACCTCATGCTCTGCCTGCTAGCGCGTAAATCCGTGTGCTATAAGCTGCGGTGTGAGCGTGCCTGCTTAACAACATCTTAAAGCTACGGTAAATGCTAAAAGAGTGCCATTTGATCCCCTGGTATAAGCTTCATTTTTGAAAAAAAAAAAAAAAACCATAGTCAGAACAAAAAAGCCTCTGTCAAAAGTTACTATAGGTCCTGTTATTGTTTGAATCAGCGTTTGCACATCTTTTGACCAATGACATTTTCAATAATTACTGCATAAAGGTTATTAAAAGATATATATATACATCTTAAAATGAACGGCAAATGAGAATTTTCTGATAAAAAAAAAAAAACATAATTAGCATGACTAGAATAAAATAGATTTTAAATGATTTTATACACTATAAAGAAAATAAAACAAATTATTTTAAATGCTACAGCGAATACTGGCATCACAATATTGATTGATTATTAATAGCTCAAGCCGATAATGATTTTCATCTTGTCTGATAACTCATACATAGCTGAAAATAAAATTCTATATTATTCTTGTATCAAATATAACAGTAAATTTTAGTTATTTGCTAAAAACTAATTCTAAATAATAATCCAAATATATAAATAAGTGGAAATGGATATGAACAATTAAATATATTATCTGATAACCCTATCAATATTCTTTAATATATTCAGGTCATGGAAAACTATGCTTCTATGGTTCTTCTGCCTCAAAGAGAGCATAGAGCAGTTTTGCACCACACGGCTCTTACCTAACATGGAGGTTCCCTCTGGTGGATACTCTGGGAACTGTCCTTCAGAGGGCACACTGACCGTCCTTCTCAGGCTGCGGCCCTTTGAGGAGGATGCTGTGGGGCTTTCATGGACCTCAGATGGCATCTGGGAACAAGTCAGAGGTCAGTAGGTGCAGGTCACGGGGTACACATTCTAACAGCGGGTAAGAAAGTCCTTTTCCCTAACATTGCTACTAATTAACTAACCGTTAAAATGAATCTGAAAGCAATCTGTCAATCAGAAACTATTTCAATACATTAAGTGAATTGATTATTCCCTTTCATAACCTCAAGGTGAAATCGGTTGCCCTGCACTCAACTCAATGCATAAGAAAGGACAAATCATTAAACTGCAAAACGAGGCTCTTTAACTGTCTAGACCAATTCGGATGAAGTGTAACGCAAGTTATGTAATCAGATTACTTTTTTCAAGTAACTAGTAATGTATTACTTTTAAATTTATGGCAAAATAGCTGAGTAACTCAAGTTACTTTGTTTTCCCATATATTCGCCATGTCCTGTCGCCATGTTGTGAGACATCGGAAGCGCAGAGGCGTTGTGTGCGCTGTGTAAACTGTAGACTAGTTCTAGACTAAATGTGAACATACATTTACTTATTTTTTTATTCTTCTGTATTCCAGAATGGCAGCACCTCTACTGTACAGGAGTGAATTTTCATTTCCTTCAGCCTGAGGCTTATCTATTTCACTTTTGGAAGGGCCTATACAAAAATATAACTTTTTTTGCTGTATAAAGAAAAACAAACAAACAGCCCAGCCCAGAAAAAGTAACAAACACAATTAGTTACTTTTTAAAGGAGTAACGCAATATTGTAATGCATTACTGTTAAAAGTAACTTTACCGAACACTGTTCGGACAGGACTAGTTTTCCATTTTATTTGAATTGCAAACATCATATGTTAACAACTAGGGCTGCCCCCTAATATTCAACTAATCGCTAGTGACTAAAAGAGGCTTAGTCGACCAAAAATATTATTAGTCACTTAGATGCAGAAAAAATATATATACATATACATCATTCAAAACTGTAAAGGGTCTACCTTTATTTTTGTTACACCAATTCAAGTTTTTTCACGACACATTCATAATCATTACTTTTGCCTGTGTGCTGTGGAAATCTTCATGTGTGCGCTTCATTTAGGCAATTAAAAGCTCATTATGATTTAGTTGGTTATTAATATACACATGCGATAGTCGACTAATCGCTTAAAGGGTTAGTTCACCCAAAAATGAAAATTCTGAATCAGTGGTTTGGAGTGCCAAAGTCACGTGATTTCAGTAAACGAGGCTTCATTATGTTATAAGTGATTCGCAATTTCAATACTTCACTTGACTTTTGGCAGTTTGATGAGCAAACCAAACCACTGATTCGAAACAAAGATTCACAAAGCGTCGAAGCAGTATTTTGAAATCGGCCATCACTAGATATTGTTGAAAAGTCTTTATTTTGGTTTTTTGGCGCACAAAAAGTATTCTCGTCGCTTTATAATATTAAGGTTAACCCACTGTACTCACATGAACTGATTTAAATATGTTTTAGTATCTTTCTGGACATCTGAAAGTGTTCATTATCTTGCTGGCAATAGAGACTCACTGAACCATTGGATTTCATCAAAAATATCTTAATTTGTGTTTTAAAGATGAACGAAGGTCTTACGGGTGTAGAACGACATGAGGGGTGAACATTTTTGGGTGAACTAACCCTTTAAATAAACATATAAAATAATAAAACAAATAAACAAATAAAATTTTAGTCAGGGCAGCCCTATTAATAACTCAAATGTCGTTTGGAAAACTAATCCCATCCAGGTCAATAAATTACATCCGTAAGCGACGCATTTAACCCACAAAAGAGGAAACGTACAACAAAGCACAAACATCATCTGCGTGTCTTTCTTTACCCATCCGTCGCTCTTCATTCTGAGGGAAAGGAAGAGAGAAGAATGAGGGGATAACGCATAGGGAAGGAGCGCTCTCACCTCTTCCTCCTTGTTGAGCAGGATGAGCTGGCTATCGGTCAGGATGCAGTATTTCCTCTCCCAAACGCAGGGCTCCGTGAATGGCGACTGGCCGCAGGAGAAGTGGTGGCTGGCCGGTCCCTTCACATCTGTGCATAGGGGACAGAAGAGACACCTCAGAATAGGTTGCCATAAAAAAGGACCACCACAAAAGCATGCCCTCTTCATTTTAGCAACGACTCTTTTTAGCCTAAAACTAACGCTTTTAATGGGACTTGCAAAAAAACGCAACTATATATTCCCTCACATCTAGCAGAAATAGACACGGGTCCTCAGAGAGGCACACACTTCTTTATTTAATCACCAGTTCACCTCACAAAAATAGACTCCAGACAATGATGCTGTTCATAAGGAAATGAGTCACATTGGACTCATTAAATGCCACTGTGAGCAATTTCTGCATCACTAGCAGCACCAAACAAACTTGTAAAAAACAACGGCAGTCTACTCCATTGTTTGGACAAACAGTGCCACACAACAGCAGAGCGCTTCCAATATTTCTGGGCCATAACCTGTTGTTTCAGAGACATTTTTCTTCTAAATAACATGCTATACCATGTACAATAAGACTAGAGCACTGTTTAACGATAGTATATTTTGATTTCACCTTTGAAGAGCAAATGTGTAAAGAGTTCTGCACACTTCTGCCTGTAGAGGGCAGCGTTACTCTAGTTTACACTGTTGCTCATGTGCTCCAGCAATCCACCTCTTTTAAAGTGGGGGAAAAATGACACCAGGAAGCTCATAATTCTTTGCATCTCTCTCAGAGCAAACAAACCAACTCTTTTAGGAGCAAATATCTGCTTTTTGAAAGCAAGAACTGAGTGATTAGACGTCACTTTCAGTCAACAAAGGAAGAGTGCATTTTGGGAACGGTCACATATAAGCGAGTGGAAACACTTGTCAAAGAACATAACTGACAAAAAGCCTGACGGGTCCTCCTTGTCTATTAGTTGATCATTTAGACCTTCGCTAAGCTTCATCAATCAGTTCTGGCTGACAGTTTTGCTGTACGGTTGACCAGAGCAAGACACAAAAAGAACATGTCAGGATTCAAGGTCAGAGGTCAGCCCGCCCTGATGTCACTCTAGATCAGGCGACTGCGCCAATTGAGGCCGTACTCGAGTTTTTCCCAGGCCGCATGACTAAATTAACACCACACAGATGCAGAAGAAAGTGACGCAATGTGTCTCAAGAGGACGGGTGTGACTGCTGCATCCCCGCTTGGTTACTGAACGCAGTCGTCATGCCCATGAACATTTCCCGCATAAGCTATGAGCCTAAAGCAATGTTAGGATGAAAATGCACAAGGGACAAAAAAAAAACACTGGCTCTTTGAACAACATAAGACCAGGAGATAGAGCGAACGGAGAACTGATAGAAAGATTGAAAAAGAAGACCTAGAAAAATCTTGAAAAAAGGCCAAGTTGGTGTGAAAAGAACTTGGTGAAATAGCTAAAAGAAGTGGTCAATATCTTTCATAGTTTTCTATATCGATATACATTTACATATTTTGCCATGGAATGTTTTTTTTTTTTTTAATTAGAAACAATTTCAACCACATAGACTAAGTTGATTCACTTGTTTATTGTATAATCTAGTTGAAAATAAGCAGCATGTTTTTTGCTTAATTAAATAAAAGGATTTTTGTTTAATAAATTCCATTTACACACACCAACTTTACAGTATTTTTTGTTCAAAAGCTTGATAAAACTAGTTTTTTTTTTAAAGAAATCAATACTTGTATTCAGAAAGGTTTTATTTTTGAAGAAATTAACACTTTTATTCAGAAAGGATACATAAAATGGACCAAAAGTTACAATAAAGACATTTGTTTTTATTGTAACAAAAACATTTCCATTTCAAATAAATGCTTTATTTTTGGACTTTTTATTCAAAGAATCCTGAAAAAAAGGTAGAATTTCCACAAAAAATTAAGAATATTAGGATTATTTTTTAATTAAATATTTAAGAATATTAAAATGTTAATAATAAAAAATTTTAAACATTGATACTATTTTTTTTAACATACTGATACTTACATACATACTGACTTCTGAAGGGTCATGTGACACTGAAGAGAAATGGCTGCTGAAAATTCAGCTTTGCCAACACAACAATAAATTAATTTAAAATACATTAAAACACAAGAGAGTTATTTTAAATAGTAAAAATATTACACAATACCGTTTTACTGTATTTTTAATCAAATAAATGCACGATTCGTGAGCGTAAGCGACTTCTTTCAAGAGCATTAAAAATTTTGAACGGTAGCATATTTATGAAAACATTTTAAAGAAAATAGAATTTAAAAAAAAAATGAAAGTTTTAAAGTGTTTTTTTGATTCAGACAGAGCTCGTTTAATGTTGTTTTAGCAACATTAGGACGTTATTAGGACTCAGTTGGCAACATTCACTGACATTTTATGGAAATTAAATGATGACAGAAATGTAATTTTAGGGTGAATTATCTCTTTAATTATATCGACCCGCCCTGGGTATGAACAAAAGAGTTTGGGAAAGATCGAGCCCAACATTGACAACGAAACAAACTGTTCTTCTATTTACTGCTCTGCAAACAAGCATACAACTGTGTAAACAGACATGTTTTAATGGGTGTTTGGATAAGTGCTGGAAGGCAAACGAGCGACACTGGCAGCGCTCCACTCAAGACGGCTGTGGAAAGACGGAGGTGAAATGTGTGGGAGTGGAGGGAGCCAGTCCAATCTAAAGCCTGTCTGTTTAAGACGACAGCTCGCGCTCAGCGGCACAGTGGCAGCATATAACATATGGACGGGTGAGATAAAGTGTCTTCTCCAGAGATCTCATATGCCATTAAGAGACGTGTGAAGCTGTTGGGAAAGCAGTTGACAACTCCATCTGATGGAACACAATATCTTCCATAATTATCCACGCATATTGAGACTCCCCAGGCACGAGAGACTCGAAAATAACCCTGTTCAATAACCCCAATATTTGAATTACAAAAGTGTAAATTCTGCACACCTGTCTATTTTGTATCATACTTGTCTGTGTATCATTATTTATACTTCATAATCATTATTTAAACTTCATCAGCCAACATCATTTGCTGTGCCACACGGTGGAGCGACTGTCAACGCAGTGCCAGAGGAGATTTATTATTAGGATTTTTTAATTGCATCCCGTACAGTTTCACCGCCTCTAGTGAGGATGAGGGCTTCACCTGCGCCTGTTTATACCAGCTATGTGCAAATCACTGCTTTTCTCTGGAGAGAGTAAAAGGCCAGTGAACATTGAGGATCAGAGATTTCGCAAAACCAGCAGATGGAACAGCCTCTCAAAAGCCTTTATTCTTGCCTTGGGAAAGAACTCAATAGTGCTTTCAGAGCTGAGAATTCTCATTTACATCTCACTGAAATAGTCTTGATTGCATATGGAATGCACATACATTAATTTATCTTAATTTGCAGCAATATTATGCAGAACTATGACAAATATTTGAAAGCAAAATATAGGGATATTTAAATGATTTTTCCAGTCATTGATGATTGAACAAGTATATCTACATTAATTTAATGGAGGTTGTTGAGGAAGAGTTCCCTTTTTTTTTGGTACCAATTATTGTAATTAACGTATTTAAATAAATATATTTATTTCTATGCAAAAGAAAAGCCTGAGATTTGAATTGCAGCTCAGTGAGGATTCAGCTTCCCGAGTGTCCATAAACTAAACTCATTTCCATGACTTTTAACACGGCATTACAGTTCTGTGGATTTTCCAGGCCTGGGAATGAAAGCTCCCCTAATATTTCCAGGTTTTCCATGATTATGGGAATCCCTAACTTAAGCTCTACCAACAGAATCTTGGGCACAGTGCCAATTACCATAATTTAGAAATATCCATCAGTTTCTAAAAACAAATAACCTTACTTACAGCAATGATCTTCTAAGTACACAAATATAGGCATATAAAAACATTTTATCTTTACTGGAGTCTAAATCAGTCATTTTTAAGCAGGAGGCCGGGCACTAGAGCGCATCAGCAAACGGGGCCTCATTTAAAATAAGACAAAATCAGCATTAAAAATCAGCTAAAAATCAAGATATGTTATATTTTAATTCACGTCTTTGAAAAACCAGGTTTCCCATGTCTCGAAAAACCTTGATATAAGAGGACGTCTAATTTTAAAAGTGTGATTTCTAAATTTGGAAAAGTCATGTAAATTACTGAAAGCAAAGATCAAGAAAAATATCTTGACTATAGAAATAGAATAAAAATGTTTTTTTTAAAAAATCCTTATACTTAATTATTAGTTAATAACTAACAAGTTTAAGCCTCAAAAAGATTGAGAACAGGGTCTAAATCATGCTCATGTTACTTTTCAACATGGATGAACAAGAATAGGCAAAATTATCTTCAAATGCATAACACAAATCTTGTCATTTAAGCTCTTAAGTTGTATTTATCCAGGAATATTCCTTTAAAACTAATAGCCAAAAAACTAGAGAGACCTTAACCCAATGAGAAGGCAAAACATTTAGTTGCTCAGGAACCGAATTACTGTGATCTTCTGCTAAATATAGCGGAGGTATATAAAGACCCCTCCCTGAGGTGATTGGGTAAGGGAACATATAGTTAAGTGTATGTCCTTCAAAAAGTCCTGTTACATAACCTTTGCAGAAACTCATTTTAACGCAAATGTTATTTCTGCAGAGTTCAGCATGTCCATCATCCTCATCCGAACTCATCTTTCACTCCAAATATTCCCTAGATCAAAGCGCAGCGTCAGCAATGACAAAGTACACGCAAAGGATGTTACCCAACATTCTCTGTGAGAGGGGGCGGCAGCTCTGAAGTGAGAAAACATACTAATCAAGCCCTGAAGTGACAGAAGGGTCGGTTAAAGTGTCAAGAGACAAGGGGATGAATAAAACCCCTACAAAAACAAATTTATTGCCATAGTATTTCATAAGACAGACATAAAAAACATACCAGAGAATAACACTTCTCTGGAAGGGAAACGCAACCACAGAACCAAAGGCTAGATCAGTTCACCACGGCGGAGAAACAGGTTACACAAATGAAGCCATTCCTCTGAATAAGGATGTGCAAAACTACATATTTTCAAAATGACTATTCATGGGTAAATGACTAGTCGACTAACTGTTAAGGAAGCCCAGCAAAATTAGGATTGTTTCAGGTTCACCTGACACCAATCCAACATTACTAATGTGTTGTAGCAGCTAGAAGCAGCACAAAGGAACAGAACAAATGTCTCAACCCGTTTTGAAAAATACTTTAAACACCATATTAAATTTGTATTTAAAATATTAAAACTTGTAATGACAAAAAAATAACGTAAATAACTTATAAAGTAATGTAAAGTAACATTATTACAATTATTTTAGGGAATGTAGAAAATGTGTTGTATAAAAACAAAAACAGTATAAACTAATCTGCACCTCAGGCTGCAAGAAAGGCTTTCAAAAATATGAAATATAAAAATAATAAAGAAACCCAATATAAATAACAGGCTATATATATATATATATATATATATATATATATATATATATATATATATATATATATATATATATATATCTTTCGTGTGTGTGCGTATTTATAAATACATTATGTAAAAAAAAAAGACATTTAAAAAAATGAAGTTAACTAGTTGTTTAGCGGTTTCATTAAATGAACCATCATGACCCATCCCTATGACTACAGCAAATTAAAAATGTGAACATCAGACCCTGGCTTCTGAACTGATCATTTTGGCCTTCAAGATACACACTGAGCCATGAGGACAATTCTTTTAACAGCAGTGAGCCGTGGTGTACAGAAAGACACCTGGGCTCCAGAAAGGGTGTAATAAGACTGACCATGTGGGTGTCCTGGAAATGATCCTATACATGCTCCCATATGTTTGTTTGTGCAGCAGCACAGCATGAAAACAATTACCGCAGGGTGGCTGCCAGCTGATCCAAGAGCTGCCAGTTTGTGACCCCATAATGGAGCTGGAGCCCACAAATAGCGCTTAACCAAGAGGTCAGCAAAGGGTCAGACAGACTAGCAGGAAATGAACGTGCATTAGTTAAATTAAAGCGCCATGTATGATACAGAATGATGATGTAATATGTGTAATGTTATCAAGATTGTGAGCCATCTGAGGTAATAGTTAAGCAATGAATTGTCTGTGCTTGAAAGTATGAAAACACTTTGAGTCAAACAGATGAGTCAAGCCAGTGTTGCATCTGCATATGTGGTACACCACGTTCTTCACATTGTGATGTGTGCAAGAGCAACTTGGCACGCAGTCATGTCACAAGCAGATCAAACATCGGTGAGGTACATGTGTGTGACACTGACCCAAAGTACATCTCTATGATCACAGACACCCACTGAGGCCCAGACCAGCCTTGCATGTGTCTGGTGAAGGGTAATCCTAACCCCTGCAGCCCTGCCTGGAATGTCTTCAGCTGAAGGAGAGGTCATGCCACCTGTCCAGGATGAGGTTTCAGACAGGGGGGGGGGATGCCTGGGACCGCTAATCACTGCCAACATGGAAAAAACTTAACCAGCTCCTGCTTTTAAAACACCACTTTGTCAAGAAAGTATATACAGGGAGCCCTTTCAGTTCTATAGGTTACAATTAACAAGAGCACAAACTATTAAATTCAGTTGCTATTTATGTTTAAATAACCATCAACACTCGAGTTCTCCTCTAGAGAAGAATCAACCCTCTAGAGTTACTAACATCCTGTGGACACTCAATGACTTGCCTGAGGTAAATGTAACTGTACATAAGCTATTATTCTCAAGCTGTTTTATTGACGTCTTTCCACAGTTGAAACACTGGTTGAGAGATTATACGTAAACATATGCATTGATCGTCTGTTCTTCTTCTGCACTTTTTAGTGGTAGCTAACAACGTTACCACGCGGGCCCCCTTCTGGACTGGAGTGGGATCGCCCGTGACTGACCGTATTCGTCTTCTGACTGTGCACACCAAACCGCGACGGTTCAGGACATGTACCGTTGTACATATTTAGATCACCTTAAACTTTATTTACTCAGCCTCATGCTGTACACTATTTACTCACCCGTGACTGACCTTCCTCTGTGGAACATAAAGGTGAACTTCTGAAGAACTGTTTAATGCCACATAAAATGAAAGTAAATGGCAATGTGTGCTTTGCTATCAAACTCCAAAATGGCAAAAAGGAAAATAAAACTGGCCTATATGACTTATCTTCTATATTCCAAGTCATTGTGACATAGACAGACGCTGTCATTGAAAATCTCACTCTATGCACTATGCTAAATTATGATTTTTTTAATGGTTTTTATGCAGTTTTTGATGGTCTAATAATGCAGTTCATGAATTTTCCTGCATACTTCCAATATATTGCCGATTAATCGACACGGGCAAAGTGCAAGAGGATTTTTTAATCTAGGAATGATAGCCCTATCTGACATCATTTTAAAGTATATGCCTTTAATTGCTGCTGTTCATGTTACGTTTGATTTATAATAGATGTTAATTCAAGACTAGCCATCCATTAATCTAAATAGGCGTCAGATGTTATGTTATACAAGTCAACCATTGTTTTGTTTTTTTTGCAAACATGGTTTGTACAGTTGAGCGATTCACAAACACTTTACAAGCTAATTTGATTGTTTGAGCATGAATGGAAAAGCATTGCTGCTTGTGTTTTCTCATGAGAAACTACACTGTAAAAGTGGTTCTTAGCATATTGTGGAAATATGAGGAAAGCAGAAGTGAAATGAAGTGAGGCAACAAGGAAGCATGATCTGTTACAGAACTAAAATACGGATGTTGATGGTGTGGCACCTTTTTACAATTACTAAGGACAAGAAATCTGTGTCGCACATTATTCTAGTCCTTACTACACTGTTAGACATTTCTATAATTTTGTACAGTTATTTACTATATATATCGCCCAGTATAATACTGGAAATTATCTTTACAGTAATTAACAGATTCCCTTTATATCATGTGAATTTTAGTCAAACTGTATTTTTTAAAATTTATTTGCCATAACAGCCTCTTATGGTGCAATTCCATTGTGATTTTATTACTTGGATTGACAGGATTTGCCTTGTGAATGGCACAACATTTCGAGGCTGTCTACATAGGACTCGACCCTTGCAAAATGCGTTTCCACACCGAGACTGATAATTATTGATACTGAAATACGATTCTTTGAGTGAATGAGTTGTTAGAATGGTTCAAACTGAAACTTCGAAAAAGGCTGCGACCGATTCATAAGGCTTTTGTACAGATTCATTAAAAAGAACCGCTTATGACAGTTATACATTCACCAATTGGGACTACACTGGTCACACAATAGAAAGATTTGACTGTCCATTACTGCCTTTGTTTTTCTCTACACTCTACTTTCATTCATTTCCTTTCATCAAACTGAAGACATATTGCAAGCTCATACTGTCACACAATAGAAAATCATTCATCCTGAAAATGGTTCTGTATAATTGCGCTCTTGATTCCCGACCCTACATTTCAATAGCCGATACGTTAAATAAATCAAATTACATCCCTATTAGGCAGACACTCAGAGTTTGCAGAGTTTAGAAACATGAATTGGCCGATTATACAGACATCTTTCATCCAAATGAGTCTTTTCATTACATTGGACTTTCATTAGTTTCATATAAGTCCTAATGCCAAATTCCCACAGTGCTTGCCAGGTGTGCGCACACCCTGACACACAAACACACCAACAGATCGCAAAAGGAGAACAGAAGATGCTTTGTGTCGCTTAGCCGTGGAGGCTGTGGAGCGTCAACCTCCTGCCCTCTCATGAGCCAACACGGTGCCCAACCACCTGGTCTCCACAACAACCCTTAAACACAAACAGCCTGTCCAATAACAATGCTTCAGCAAAGAGGGAGGGGCGTGGCCACAGCAGGTTGACAATTCAAGTGGAAGAACATTAGAGTCAGCACAGGGAATTTGTGTATGACGTAGTGTGTATGTAAGGAGAGAGAGAAAAGAGCGAGAAGGTGTGGTACAAAAACCACCGTACACCACCGAATGACTGCTCCTCTCGCGTTATATAAATAGCCTATATGAAACTGTGAGAGCAAATGTTTTACCACTGTTACCGCAGACTAACGGCAGCACTGAAACTGATTAAATGTTCAGTACCATGTTTCTGTCGAGCACATCCGCTCATCATATTCATACAGAAATCATATTAAACATGGTATAGAGTGAGGGTATCGGATGCTAATACTTTAACATATACAAGGAGCGAGTGGTGTGACAAAAATCTTATATCACAATATGAAATGTAATAATGTAATATACTTATATAGTACCAAACATAATTTAATGTTTTCGAAAGAAGTCCCTTATGCTCTGATTTAATCAATAATACAGTAAAAACTGTCATATTGTGAAATAATTCATTTAAAATAGTTTTCTATTCTAAAATGTAATTTTTTCAGCATCATTACTCCAGTCTTCAGAGTCACAATCTTTCAGAAATCCATCTAATATGCTGATTTGCTGTTTTTGATGCCATTCAAATATTTGTGGTAAGAAATTAATACTTAAATTAATAAATGAAAGGAGAAATTAATACTTTTATTCATCAAGGATGCATAAAATTGATCAAAAGCGACAGTAAAGACATTTATAATGTTACAAAAGATTTATATTTAATAAATACGTTGACACATTTAATTAATAAATTTAATAAATGCAAATAAATGCTGTTCATTGAAGTTTCTATTCAAAGAATCCAAAAAAGTATCACCATTTTCACAAAAATATAAGCAGCACAAGTGTTTCCAACATTGATAATAATCATAAATCTTTCTTGAGCAGCAATATTAGAATGATTTCTGAATCATGTGACACTTTGCATCACAGGAATAAATTACATTTTAAAATATATTCAAATAGAAAATAGTTCTTTTAATGTGTAAATAATATTTTGCAATATTACCGTTTACTGTTTTTTTTATTAAATAAATGCAGCCTTGGGGAGCAGAGGAGAATTCTTTCAAAATTTTATTAATTAAAAAAATAAACTGTTCAAAACTACGCATTATATTAAAATTATTAACAAGTGAATTATTTAGTTTAATAAACTTAATAGACTTACACAAAGAAAGATTCAAAACCTATAAAACATCATTCAAAACTGTAATACCACAGCACTTTTTTGAGCACGAAAAACAAAAAAAGTGAAGGAATCAAATATTACAGATCTTAATAAATTCAGTGTAAACCCACTACAGATGCATCACATCCATTGCCATCTCACTCTGGGATGGCAATTCATAAGCCCTTCAAATTAGCAGCTTTAATTGGTGTCTGGGGAGTTGGGGGAGTTGGGTCTACGGAGAGAGGAAATGACTGCAATTAACAGATTGGGCTATGATTGCAGCTCTGTGAGGATGCGTTTGTGGAGCTTCCAGCTGGAGGAACAAAGTGGGGATGCTTAGGGGAAGTTGCGACTTTGTTTTGACACAGTTGGTTAAGCAGGATGTAATGTGCTGGGACGGGTTAATCAGTAATCTAACGGGGACTTGTCCGGCCTGGGAGGAACAGCTGTTGACTGCGGAGCGAGGTGGGGCAGTGCTCTCTTCCTACCCATGATGACCTCGGGACATATGAGGGTAGACACGCAACCGTAGAGTAATATAACTTTGGGACTTAGACACCGCTCTGCCACACAAAAACCCAAAGACGATTTATAAAAAAGGGAGGCATGATATTTATCAGTAACATACTGGTTACCAATTAATTATGGATTTTTTTTGTTTTATTTGAACAGACATCTATGGAAGCCAAAATTCACTTGAAGCACTTAAAACTACTGATTTTATTTTTATTGTAATCATTTTAATATAAATGTAATACTTGCCATTACAGTATTAGCCAGAATTTAAATTTAAAATAAATATTGGTGCATCAGCATATTATATTATATTATTTTATTTAGAATTCTGAGCCATGCTAGAAACAAACTAGTCTTGCAAAGCCAAACCTTCAGAATGAAAGTCTGCACTCTTTCGCTGGTCAAGGACCACCCAAGAGGATTTTTGACTGACATGTAACGCAACCGATTACAGTTCAGTTCTGTTTAGGTGCGTGAAAATGTAAAGTCGGTGTCCCTAAGATAACAGACCGGCCTGCATCTAATAAATTATTCTTTCAAGAACGTAGTGCAAATTTACTGCAACAATGGAGCCGTGAACTTCACATTCTTCTGAAAATCCAGCATTTAGTTGATCCTGGTAAGCGCTCATCATCACAGCTGTAAACACGACGGCTTTCTTCTTCCACGAGGGGGTTTGAAGTCACGACATTTGTTTCCAGCCGGACCGTTAAAGACCGCGAACACACACGGATAGGACGACTTCTAAAATCCTGAAGAGTTTCCAGTTAAGTGTGCCATACGTATCAGATGTTCAGCCAACAGTTCATGGCATGACGTCTGAGGCTAAGACCAGAGACAAACTAACCCAAAAAAAGAACACCTGCTGTTAAATGGATTCACTTTCTCTTTAAATGAACCTTGACTTCATTTAGAAATATAAAAGGCACCCTTTCAGGTCACTTCCTTAAAGCAAAATTGCACAAAATGCTTCCGAATAGCAGAATGGAGCTTGTGGGTTTGTGTCATCGCAGTTACAGGAGAGTGCTTTGTGTCATTCATAATTCACATCATCAGCGTCACAAGCCTTTTACCGTCGTGCCACTCTAGCGAAGCAGCTCGGAGACGACACGCCATCGTCCCTTTGCCCTTTAATCTGCACGCTCAAACATCTTCCTCCTAAAATCAGAAAGGCTGGATTTGTTCAGTCAGTTGTGACTCCCTGAAGAAGCTTAACCACAGCACTACTCAGAAAGACTCTAGGCCTACAAAACATCCGCTCCATCCAGCTAAGCTCCTCTAAATATGTGCATACTGTCAAGGGATGAGTTACGGGCAGTGTTAGGACACTAGACCCCATGAATTGAATGCAATTATTAAAAAAATTTGGACTTCATTTGAATTGGAATCACTTGAGTTATTGTGCAACTCATCTTGTGTTTAATTTGACATTTGCCAAACTTGATTCTGCACGTACTGGAATGTGTTTAGAAAAACAGTGGTGAAGAAAATCAATTTCACTTCTTTAAATGTGTGAAATTAGCACGTCACGGATACGTGCTTTTTTTTTGCACGCTTCGAACATTAATGTCGCACAAGGAGGTCATGCATTTCTCACAGTCCGACATCTGTCATGTTAAATAATTAGCAGTGCTGGTATTCCTCTCCTCCATTGTTACAGGGAGGCAGCGCTTGAGGCAGGGCACTGAGCGCACACGCTTTTGTTCACCTCACAAGTACGACACTCCGCCACTGAGAGACATTGTTACATATTTAAATAGGTTGCAGTCAGCATGCCTGGAACATTTGCATCCTTATATGCCTGATTCCTACATAAACTCACCTCCTGTGTATGTGCTTCAAGCCTAGAAACTGACTACTGTTTTAACAAAAATTATTTTTCATTATTTTTTAGATAATACATATGCATTATAAATGCTTAACCTCAACATCATCATTATTATTATTTGTGCTATACCATTTATGAATAATAAAACTACTAATAATAAAAGTCTGTTTTGCAATTTAAATAGTGAATTTTTTTATCCTGTCTTTTCTCACTTAAGGAATGGATGTGTTGAAAATGAAAAAAAAAACACCAAGTTCTAGCATGAAACTCTAGCGAGTACAGGCTCAATTTGGTAGCTATTGCATCATCATCTACAGAGCGCAGCTTAATGGATGCTTATGCATCAGCGGCAAAATGAGCTGCGGCTCAACGTTCAAATACCAGTAGTGTTGTTGGCAGCAGTGCGCTAAACCCTTCACCTTCCCCAGCTCCACCTGTATAGATCTGCTATGGGGATATTTCATGTATGTTGCATGTGCAGAAGAAGCATGTCTTATATAGTCACAGCAATATCTGTGAATGTATTGGCAGTAGAGTCTGTTTTGCAGTCTAAATAGCCAAATTATTCTCTCGTTTAAGGAATACGTTAAGAAAGGATATGTTAAGGGTAGGCAAAACAAAAAAATTGTATAAACGTTTTAAGTGGTTAAAACTCTCTTCATATTCTGACAGCAATTAATAAGAGAAGTGGTCTAAATATTAAAGAAATGAACATATACCTTCTGTAGAAGTCTCAGGACTAAAAAAATGGTCCGAATGCGAATTTTTGCTATTGTTTGCCTCTCAGAAATTGCCTAACCTACCTTTAAGTAAAGTTACAATGTTGTTTCCTGGCAATGGGGTGATCCAGCAAAAGTAAAAATGTGTAAAAAAAATAAAATCAACACAACCAGTCCCTCTCTATATTCAATCCAGTTTGTTCTTCAATGGAAGCATTTTCCACACTAAAGAACTAAGTTTCTTTACTGTTCCTGATTGCTCTCATTCTTAAGACACCATCCCCATCTACTGCCCGGTCCAAAAAAAAAAAGTCGCTGTTTGGATTTTAATAGGTAAATACTCAAAGCTCACACTCATCTCTTGCATTTTCAATACAAGATCTTGACCAAAAACTGATGCACCTCTTAATGGATACAACATTTATTTCCATCAAAAAGTGCATTAATTTTTGGTCAAGATCTTGTATTGATAATACAAGAGGTGAGCACTCTGTAAAGTCTACTCCAGCACATCCCAAAGTCTGACACTGAGGTTAAGGTCAGGACTCAGAGGTGCCAATTCATGTGTCAAAATGATTCTTCATGCTCTCTGAACCATTTTTTCCCACAATTTTAACCCTGATGAATATTGGCATTGTCATCCAGGAATATGGCAATGATGTGTCTTCCAACATGGTTGTTTAAGACATGTAAAGCTGCACAATCAACCTTTAGGGTTAAAAGAACCATTTCCAAACATAAAACATGCTGGAACATAATCACTGTAATAATGATCCAGTCATAGACTCTTAAGTTTTTGCCTATTAAAATCCAA
Organism: Zacco platypus; assembly: GCA_038088235.1. Taxonomy (NCBI): domain Eukaryota; kingdom Metazoa; phylum Chordata; class Actinopteri; order Cypriniformes; family Xenocyprididae; genus Zacco; species Zacco platypus. Next base: position 28,799,447 of record CM076080.1, on the reverse strand, counting down.
ACAACAACTTTTTTTATGGCTGTGCAATGCATCTGCATGGCAGAACAAAGTTATCTCAAGCACGACATTGGGATTGCAAATTCAGCAGTGCCCCATTTTCAGCTGCAGGTCTAAGACTATCTGCTCTCCCCGCCCACTGTGTTTCTGTCAGGCTGGGGCATTCCTGGAGATACCAGCCCATGACGAGAAGACCTAAAGGAGGAAACTGTGCTTACTAATGTATCAGAAAGACCTTTCTACATTCCGCTTTATTGAAGGCAGAGTTCTTTTTTACTCTTAAAAAAAAAAAAAAAAAAAAATCCATTCCACGAGGTCCTTTCTCATTATTTCTGCGCACCACCTCTGCCCCAGCCTTTCAAAGGGTAATAAGGCTAAAAGGTGGCGAGCCAACGGTCTTTGCATCTTTGCAGGAACATGTATTAGCATACAAAAGGAGGTGACTGAGCTGCCTCCTACATTTCTAAGGAAATGGAGGAAAAAGTTGGAATGGCTGGACTTAGGAGGGGGGTCAAACTCCTGCTGAGACCCTGAGATTTGTTGACAGGCTCCATGTAAACCCAGAGATCTGAATCACAGAAGCCGAAAGCAATAATTACATTATCAGAGCCAGTGTGGAGCTATGAGCTCAAAGGGAACATTTTCGCTCTGTTTAGCGCTGTACCAAATGTATGCATTTGCCTTTAGATGCTAGCTAATTAGCATTTATGTTAATGATGATGGGAAGTTGAGCGATAAGTTGGAACGCGGGAAGACGAAAGAGAATCTAAAAGAGGAAAAGGTGTTTACTCCGATAGTGAAGCATGGTTTAATGTTTTTCCATTTCACCAGCAAATGCTAATGGAGTTAATGGAGAGGTTGGCAATAATAATGCTTGCAACTTGATCATTTCCAAGGTGCACTCACAAATTTCTCCCCTTATTATAAAAAAATTAATAGAATATACACTAAAAAAATGCTAGAAATCTTTCATTTTTTCATTCATTTAGCAGGTCATTGCATGCGGCCGTCATTGTTGGCTATCAAAGACAAAGTGTTGGGATTGAGCAACAATAAAGGGATAGTTTAGCCAAAAATTAAACCGCTGTCATCAATTATTCATCCTTTTTTCATTCAAAACCCATAAGAATTTTGCTAATCTTCAAAATACAAATGAGGATATATTTTTGATATGAAATATTTTTGATTTCATATAAAGCGACCGTGTCTCTTCCAAAGACTTGGATGAAATCGCTCAATTCTTAACCTATTACACCATCAAAGCTTTGGTGGAAGAAAAAAAAAATTCCCAGGTTTTTATTAAAAAAAGATCTTCATTTGCATTTCAAAGGTGAACAAAAGTCTCATGGGTTTGGAATAGTATGAGTGTGTAAATGATGACAATTTTTATTTTTGGAAGAACTATCCCGTTAAATCTCAAACTACATTCATGGATTCTGTGGGTTTGATATATTATGGCCCTTTCTTAAATGGTCACAAACAAAAACTAATGTCTTAAATGATCTTTAATGAATTAAAGAAAGAACGCATCTACTGTAGATATGAAAACCTTAAACATGTTTCTAAAAGTCTATAGCTACTGCGACCATATGCCACCAATAGTACGGTACACCTAAAATAAAAATTGTGTCATCATTTCCTCATTCCAAACCTGCATGATGCTTATGTGGAACATGAAAGAAAAAAAACTGACAAATGTCTTGGTGTTTTTATTGTTAAAAGTCAATGGTAACCAAAACTGTTGCCAATATTCTTCAAAATAGCATCTTTTGTGTTCTGCAGAATAAAGAAATCATACAGTTTGGAAAGACATGAGGGTGAATAAATGATGAAATATTTTGGTGAACTATCCCTTTAAGACAGTAGCCCTTCAGTTAAACCATCAAGTGAGAACATTTATTCTGCTAGTAATATCAAAACTACTATGTAAAAAGAAATACTCTAGTTTTCAAACATAATCTAGTGTAAATGGTAGAGTGGTTGCCTCCCTGGCATGCCTTAATCAAACATTAATCAAACTTCCTACCGTCTTCTAAAAGTTGTCCAACAGCCGGGTCAGGAGAGGTATTTAAAATTCGGCTGATTCGTCTCGACATGGACAACAGAATCCCTGAAAATGCATGAGAGCTTGGCACCCGACTGAGCGGTGGAGTCTCGGTACGAATTTCAGTCCCCGGTTCAGATGTAGATCTTAAATAACGGGATGAGCCGCGAGATAACCAGTCCCTCTGAAGATTAGCATGCTCCAGAAGGACACCACGGCTGGTGACCCTCTGAGGGTCCGGGAGACTGTGGACCCTGGAGATGGGGGGATTTGACCGACCCATGTTGCTGCTGCCGCTTCTGGACCATGTCAAGCTCTGTGTGCGCATGTCTTGTCCAGCCAGGATCCTTCTGTTATGTATGTCCAAGGGCTCCTCGGGGGCTGAATTTGAACGGTGCTTTAGCCAAGGCCTGCTGAGGAGACGCCAGCGACGAGAACTCTCCCTGCCAGACGAACAGCGTGATGGGCTCCTGTTTGACCCGGTTTGTTCCTCCAGTGTGGCCTTCCGTTGTAAACTCATGGTTGATGAAGAGAGACAAGCTAAAAAGTCTTAATATCAAGAAGCAGGAAGCAAAAAAATCAATTTCAGTCAGTTTCAAACACTACCAATTGCGTCACAGTCTCATCTCGATGAACCAGGCTGGGTCTAATCAAGCCATCCGAACGTAATACTCTAAATTTGATGCCTGACATATTGGATAACAACGTCCCCGAGATCGCCATGAAGAAACATGCTGAGCAAATGTCTCACGTCTTTATCAGCGAGAAGCATGACGTCCACTAGCGAGCCACCACTTCCTGGATTCTAGGCTGCTGCTAGGCTTTCTGGGAGGAAATAGGCATCAGATATGTGTGCGTAGAAACACTTTGCCTCACCGTCCAATCAGCGCATGTGAAACTCTTCCAAGGGCCTCAATCTGTGGTTGGCCTCAACACCCAACTGTTTCATGAAAGTAAAACAGAAGAAACACAACAAAAAAAAAAATACCCCGTCTTCAGAGAATATGGTTCGGCAGTGTCAGGTCGAGAGAATGTATGTCATACGGATTTGTAAAGACAACAAGAACACATTCAAGGTAGTGATGAAAATATCTGTTTGAAAAATAACAGTAAACTGAAACTGCCAAAAAAACAATACGACAGAAATTTCAAGGTACTTTCCTGCACATGATTACAAAAAAAGATTTCATTGGTCATGCCAATCACAGTAACGTTTGCCTACATCCAACCCTGATCCCTAAACCTACCAGCCGATGAAATTGGTTGAGGTTTCCGCTGAACCCTTTGGGGGGGGAGGATAAATAAAAATAAAAAAATCACGCTCCTAAGAGCAGAATATTTAAATTTGCCCTAAACGGCTGCTTTCAAACGCTCCTGTGCATTGATCATTGTAGCCAATCAGAGACATTGAGTGTGTGAACACAATGGCCAATCAGAGGTGTTTATGAATCTGCTCAACAGCGCTCAAGTGTCACATTTTTAAAATTTCAGTACCAACTTGGTATCGAAGTCGGTACTTTTGGCGACACTAAAGTCAATTCAAGCTCAGTCTTTTACTGTCAAATTTCCGATAAACATGTAATATTAGTAACCTCACTTATTAATGGAAAACAATAATAATTTTATGATTAAATTAACTTCAGCAGCACCAAATGAGTGGCACCAGTGCTACTGCTCTCAAATGATAGTCTGGAGCCCTGCAATATTTTAATTGTATAACAGCATTGGGAATTTTATCACTCTACTTGTCTATGTTTGTGATAAATCGCAGCTGTGATATCTAGTACAACAGTAATTTAAAGATGAAAAGCATCATACACAAAGAGACATGATTACAATGAATGAGATTTTGATCTTGATAATCATATCCTTTTTTAACATATTGGCGGTCAACAGCATGTCGGCGCCACTTCAGCACACCCACATCTGTACAAAAGCCCAACGAACTCAAGAGCGACCATTGAACCAATGAAAAATTTAAAGAAAAATTCCTTCTGAGTTTGATCTTAATGCTGATAACTAGGGTTTTCAATGCTACAAGGTTAAGTAGTCAATGGTAACCAACATTCTTCAATATATCATCTTTTGTGTTCTGCAGAGCTAAGAACATCTAAATATGGTTGTCAGTATATATCTTTAATAATGTTTTTTAAATAACCAAGCCACTGCAAAAAAGTGGATGGAAATATGTCCTTGTGTGAATTTAAGAAGAAACATACAGTAAGCCAGCAGGACTCCCTGTCATATGCCAGATTTTGGGATTGGGCAGTACATTTCCAGAGCAACGGATTTAGTACAAAAGGTCAAAGCTGGGAATATTAAAGTTCACAATCTCTGCTGAGATTAACCGAGTGGATTATTGACACTTCTGTAGATTATGACGACAATTTCAATTTGAGATCTAGGCATACAGATCTATGGAATCAGGCACCCATGGATAATTATCTCTGCTTGGCCAGTTAAGAGAAGTGCATCCGTTTCAAAATACATCAACAGCCTTTTAAATCAAAGTCCAAGTGAACACTGGGTGAATTCTAGCAAAGTGATTGTTTGCATATTTGTCGACATTAGGCTACATGATGAATATAAAGTGGAAAATTTGGGTACATTAATCATTATTTATTACTTCATTTTCAACAATTTGTGGAAAATTCTGTTATAATGTTACATTGTGCATTCGCTCGGCGGCTGCTGTGAGACACTTGTTGCACACTGCAGTAAGATAGATCGATATTAGAATATCATTAATATTTGGATGGGCTGTTGATGAATGCCATTCAATTAATTTTAAAACATTGTATGATGGAGAAAATTCTGTATTATGGTTAGTAAAAATAAAGCCGTATCTGCTGTATATCTGCCGTATATGTTAGCTAACGTTACTTGACAAAATAGTGTTTTTCTCTGAGGCATGGTACTCGTGCAAAAAAATAAAAAATAATCAAGAAAATTAGTTAAGACTAAACATGTTGAGTTAGCTATATAACAATGATTAGTTTTCTGTCTATATTTTCGGTCTATCAAAACAAATGTTCACCTGTCTAAAACATGTAATATATAATAAAGCATCTTTTAGGGGTGTGCGATATATGTCGTGTGCGATAATACCGTAATTGATGTTTTAATGATATGCCAATTCATATTGAGTATTTCACTCATTTTTAGAAACCAATTAAAACGCTGCATGAAGTGTTCACGAATTCTCTGCGTGATGTAGCAGAGTATATACTAAGTGCTATTGTGCAGAGTGTGGTGTTTGACAGAAGTTAAAATGAGAAAAGAAACTGAAGAAGGCGCCGTACAAATAATTTTTTTATTTGTGTTTATTATTCATGTTTAATCAGTCAATCTTCTGTTTATTCAGCTACAGCGATATGACACGTTGCCGTCTTCTTCTGCAGGATATATTTTGAGTTTCTGCTCAAGAGCGCCCTCTGGTTTTCAGATGGAGGAGCATTTACTACTGATCACAGAGCCGTACAGCTCTGATAAGCTGCGCGTTATATAATCGGAGCCTTTGCCAAATCGTGTGCGATTTAAATGCGATAAATCGTGCAGCCCTAATATGAGGATTATGAAAAGCTTCAGGAGTCAGCTGAAGACAGAGCAAAATCAAAAACACACACGCAACAAACATGGCCAAATCATTTAGCAAGAAAGTTCCTTATGACAGAAAAAGCGACAGATGACAAGATATAACAATTACATTGCCAAATAAAACATTTTTGAATGATGCAAAATATTGTCTGATTATAGTTATAAAAAATCTTAGAAAATAGAGATATAATTTTTTGTCAATATCGCACACCCCTAGCGTCTTTGGTGTTTCCACGATTTCTACAAAATAAAACCAGAAACCGAGGTTAACGCAGATATGACGCAATTTACAGGCGACTCCCTCACACATCCCTGATTCTTGGTTAAAATAGCAATTTTCTCACGATTTGCAAATAGTTGGAAACATTTGGGATATTATCAGTACTCAACTGAACACTGGCCCGGTGGCTTTTGGATATTATACTGCAAAAATCTTACATATTGCAGCTTTAAGGTTTTTAAATTATTGACTGGTAATGCATATCATTATTATCTATTATACTGATTTTACAGGCCACTTTCCCCTCTAATATCAGTATAAGAAGAAAAAAAAACAACAACTGCTAAACCTAAATACACTGTAAATCTGTACCAACATCTTTGGTGCTCAGTGCAAGAATTCAAAAATGTTATAAATGAAGACTGAGCAAATGTCAAACGTCCTTCACAACATCTGTGCTATTGGTGATATGCAGGTCATCCATAAAAGTCTTTTTTGTCTAATGCAGTGCATTAAACACAGGTGAGAGAAAGATCAACATCCATGAGCTTCTATTATATTAAGTCGGTGAAGCCCTTTCCTGCCTGGATGAGAATTCAGACTCCCTGTGATAGTTCAGTCTGGACAGTAGCAATTAGCACCCTGTTACAGCCATCAAACCGCCTGTGCCTGGAGGCAGCGCATGAAAGCGATCATTAAACACCAGTATCCCTCTCCACCGCTGCGAGCATGAGGATTCAGATAAACGCCATTATCTATGTCCACAATCTGATCTGAAAAAGTGCTAAGGTCATATTTCCGTTCAGTTTTTCAGTAATTGTTGCACAAAGCAAATAAGGTTCAGTACGTAGGCCATTACGACTGCTTAAAAGAAGTGCTAATGCAGGACTGATAACATTTGCTGCTTTGACATTGCTCAAAGCTTGTCATCTCTTCCTCCCTCTCTAAAATCTGCACTCACCCATCACCTAAAAAAAAAAAAAAAAAAAAAAACCCACCAACCTCTGCAGCAAAGAACACATTGTCTATGCATCTGACCACAGGAAGTAATGACAAGGCCTCCGGCTACACCTACCGCCACTTTGTCGGAGTGATTTTTTTTTAGCTTCATACTATTTAGTGCAGGAGGAAATCAGCATGCATGCACACCCCTATCCTAATAATAGCACCTCTCAAGAATTAGGTCCTACAAATCTGTCAAAAAAGGATCAGGAGAGGGGTAGAGAGGACACAAGGCCACATCAAAAAAGACACACACCCACAACACATGAAAGTTATACCAGTGGTTAGAATGCACTGTAACCTTTGAAGGTCACTGATGATAAAGATACTACAAAGATCATGAATCATATCATGAAGGCCTGAAGCAGGGTTAATTTCCTCAACTAAAATAAATAGAGAGAGATAAAGATAGAGAGATAGATAGATAGATAGATAGATAGATAGATAGATAGATAGATAGATGATAGATAGTGAGATAGTGAGTGAGATAGATAGATAGATAGAGAGAGAGATAGAGAGATAAATAAATCTTAAAAAAATAAATAAATAAAAAAAAAAAAAATAAAAGTGAAAAATCGCATTGCCAATAAACTGAAATAAGTTTAAGCAATATTTTTTTTTACTGGAAATAAACAAGTAAAACAAGTAAATGAAACCTACATAGCAATATTTAAATAATTATAATAAATAAATAAATAAATAAATAAATAAATAAATAAATGAATGAATGGCAAAAGCACATAATGCACTGACTAAAACTAAACAAAAAATATCGTGAAAACTAAAAAAATATAAAAGCTAATTCAAAATATCAATAAAAATATTAAAACTAAAATCTAAAATAACACTCGTCTGAAGTCAGGAGAAAAAGAATGTGAACTAAGGCATATTACTAATATTATTATTTTTAATTTATCAATGTTTATTATTGTTATTATTATTTATTTGCGTTTTTAATATGTTTGAATTGTATATTGATAACTGCCATTTGATCCATAGCAGCCAATTCGATTCAAAATTAAGAATCAACAGTAAAAAACCTTGTTCAAAATAATCAAGATATGCTTTCCACTAAATTAGTGATTATTAAAAAATATTTTTAATAATTGTTATATGAACCAATATAACAATGAATATTAATAAACAGCAATATTAGCTAGCATGTATTTTAATAAAGATTTGAATCCATAAAAATGTAAACAATTGAATCAGAATTTCGAATTGATTCACTGAAATGGACAGTTTGACCTAATTCACAAAAATGAACCGTTCCGAAGTATTATTAAAAAAATTAGAGGAGCTATTAAATCCTCCATTCTAATGCTCTCACACTTGTGAGTTAAAGGATAAACAAAATAAATAAAAAGTAAAATAAAAAATGCATTCACAAATGCATTTAAATAATCATGATGTTGCTAAGGGTTATAGAAGCATCAAAACATTGCAGTAAATATATTGAGAATATCTGATATAACGCCCAGCACTAGTTCCTAGCAACACCACATTAGTACAGTAAACACAGACATGGACGAATTCTTCCATGCATCATTTATTTATTTTGTTTTATTACTTATTTTCACTCAGCAAGAACAGACCCCCCAGAAACAGAGGAGTGTATTTTTAACCCACACACAGGTTAGCACTCTTGCTTTGGCTCTCAAGGAGGGGAAATCCTGCCACCCCCACACATCACCCCAGTTCAGAGGCTGGGGACAAAAAAAAATTTCCAACTTATCTTCCGTATAGTAGGCCCACACAAGGTCAACAACAGTCTATATGCCATGTTACTTATGAAATAAGTTACAAGTGGGATATTTAAGAAATGGCTGAACCTCAAACATTAAAAGAGATTATAGAGGAGAGGACATGTTAAAAATGAAACTTGGGTCTGTCATCATTTCCTCACCCTCATGTCATTCAAAACCTGCATTTCTTTCTATCTTCTATGGTACAAAATTCAGATGTTTTAAAACAAGTCTTACTGTTTTTGTCTGTACAATGAAAGTAAAAGGGCTCAAATGTTGTTTGGACCCCTACATTCTTCAAAATACCTTTTGTGTGCATTCATAAAGGCTTGGAACAACATGACGTTGAGTAAATAGAGTGCTATAATAATAGCACTCTATTTAATAATATAACATAATAGAGGATGACGTATTTTGGCAAGCCAAAACCTAGAAATGAGTTAGCACTTCTGGTTCCATCATCTTGAAATCAATGGGTTGTTTGAATAAGTTTTTGCTTAAATGCCTGAAATGAGGTCTGTGGATAACACAAGTTCTGGATATTTTCAGGTTTTATTCTACGACATAAAATACATCAGTAAAACCCCTTGGTGATTTTTTTAAAGAGTTTACTTGTCTGGAAAAAGACTGTTGTGGTTACAAATGGCTAATGGGACTACAGAGGTTTGTAGTCTATTGACTCTATAGTCACTAAATTTGGCCGATTTCACAAACTGATCACAATTATTGATGTAAATCCATGAAATGTTGCAGAATGTAAATGGTGCACAGATGAGGTTTTGCACCACATTCTGCTTTGTAACTTCATGAAACATTAGTAAAACATCAAATCTCTTTATTTAGAGCCGGTTGCCTCGATTCAGATGAGCCCGACTCACAACATAACATGAGCAGATCTTCAGAAAATCCTCAAGGAGTGACATGACACGCTGCTTGCCTAAAGCTATAGGACATCAAGGATCCGATCACGTCTCGATCATGACAGAGTTTTCATTAATCAATGGAAACTGTATCTCTGGAATGGAGGTCAATGTGTAGAGTCCAATAGGACAGTGTTTTACAGCTAGAGCGCACTTGGATTGGATTTATCGCTCTGATTGACAGGTCTTGGTTTACCGTGTGCCATAGAATAGGAGCTGAAACAGCACTGGAAGATCATCACTATTACTTTTTACCTATTCTATATAAAAAATACAGTAATTTTATGCTTTATTGTGGCGTTTACACATGTAAGTAGTTCTAATGTTCAGTAAAACATTCAGATCACTTTGGAGAGTTTTTTGGACTTTTGATAAAAAGGCTACCATGGTTCCAAATACCATAAGATTTGATTGCTTTGAGATCAGCACAAAATTTAGCCCGGATACAGTTGACATGATTGTGAACAAGCCCAAACTTGATTTTATGATCAAGTCACATATACTTGATAATATAGTCCTCATGTCAAGCATAAATGATACAAAAGTCAATAAATTGCTTCACTTTTTCTGGGGTTTTCTCAGCAGTGTTATAACATAAGAGCGTCCAAAGATGATCAAAACGTATTTTCTTCAAAGTCCCAGTCCACACATGGAATTTTTTAAAATAGTTTTTCCTCCTCTGTTCATTTCTGGGTGAACTCTTCCTAAAAAAAAAAGGTATTTTGGTCTTTGTGTGGATGGTCCTTTACAATTGAGCACTAAGAGGACAAACGAGGACTCTCTTTTGGAGGAGAACCGATGACCTTTTGTTTGTGGCTCGTCTCCGGTGGGCTCTTTAAGGTGGCATGGGAAAAGGATGCCAAGAACAAGAGCTCAGATTCACCTGCCTCACTGTACGTGTCCAGTCCAGCTGAGCTGTTTTGAAAAGCTGTTTGCTGCAGAGCCCTGATAAGATAGTAACAGACTGAGTGGAAACACAAGACTAAAGGTCTTGTGCAAAATAGATGAGATGGCCCAGGCAAAACATTTCACGGAGATGCACATACACAAAACAAGACTCACGATGCATTTAAAACGTGTACACAAATAGATATCTGACATTGAAAGCAAATTGAACAACAAATATGCACGCCCTATGCACATACCTTCAACGTCTTAATGATGCAGACATCTATTTATGCAAAGGCGCCACATCAATGGGTCTTATCTCAGACTAAGTGATAGGCATCTGAAATCTTTTATGCAGTAGCCATAGAGCTTTTTCAGTTGTGGTGCTGTAGCTGTGCATTAGCATGGTAAAACTCGGAATGCTTCCCAGTTGACTTCGGTCAGTCAGACTCTGAGGAGCCCGTAGCGGCTGACCCCATTTAGCCGTCTTCGATCAACGAATCAAATGAGGCTTTCAGAGTTGCCTAATATCCTTAGGGTTTGCAAAGCTGCAAAGTACATGACTAAGGGAAGTCTGATTTTCTTCAGCCTTTCATTCGTGCTCTGCTCTCTTTTGGCAGTTTGCACAGCATTTCTAAGCAGTGAAGTGTGATCGGTGACTGGTATCAGTCATTCGCAGAGCAAACGGCGCACAACGTGGATGACGACCAGGCTGAAACATGTGATTCTGATTCAAAGAATATGAACTGACCATCATTTCTGAGAGGAGTGTATAGTTCACCATTAAAATGAAGGAACATAAGTTGGGTTCTCAGCTGGTTTTCCATCTATATTTGCTTGAATGTATAATCAAAATATATTATATAATAATATACACATAAATAACTGAACTGTGTGTGTGAACATAACCGTATTAAAGGACTCAAACACAGAAATGACATCCAAATTCTGTTGCTGTGTGAACCAGTGTTGTCCAAAGTACTAACTTCGGTCAGCATTGAAATTTTAAAAACGTGACGCTTTGAGCGCTGTTGAGCGGATTCATAAACACCTCTGATTGGCCACTGTGTTCACACACTCATCAGATTTGTCTGTGATTGGCTTCAATCATCAACGTTTCAAAAACATGACGCTCTTCACCGAACGCTTACACATATACACACAGGAGGGAGTGTTTGAAAGCAAGAGTCTATCAGCAAACCGGTGACGCCTGCTTTAAAACGCTCCCACTTTCGATTCAAACACTCCCGTTGAAAATTGTAGCCAATCACAGACATACATGTTGAGTGTATTAATACAATGAGGTGTTTACGAACCCTCTCAACAGCACTCAAAGCGTCACATTTTTAAAATTTCAGCACCTATTTGGTATCGAAATCAGTAATTTTGACAACACTAGTGTAAACGTGGCCAAAGAAATAGTCCTTGAGCAGCAAATCAGCATATTTGAATGATTTCTGAAGGATCATGTGACATTGAAGACTGGAGTAATGATGAAAATTCAGCTTTGCTATCACAGGAATAAGTTACATTTTAAAATAGGAAACAGTTACTTTAAAGGTTAATAATATCTCACAATATTACTGATTTAATGTTTTTTTTTTTTTTAATTAAAATGCAGCCTTGGTGAGAATAAAAGACTTATTTCTAAAGCATTTTTACCGAGCCCAAACATTTGACATTTTATGAAATGCAGAAAATGAAGTCTATTTTAAAAAACATAGGCCTATTATTCACAACAATGAAGCACCCTTCCCAATTATAGGTAGCCTACTGTGATATGATAAAAAAAATCTTTAATTTTTACTGTAATGTGAAAAAAAACAATGCTTGGTTTGATGCAACCACTGCCATCAAGCCCTCTACAAAATAGCAGCTACGCCTACCAACCATCCATCTCCCAGAGAAAGACATGCCAGAGAGCACACACATGGACACACACAGATGGTGGTACCCAATCAAATGCTAGCTCTTCTAATGGGAGGAGTCTTGTTATGCATCATGATGTCATTCAGTCCCTTATGCTTTCCTCAAACACGCCATCTGAAGTGAAGCATTGTGTGTAACAGACATTGCGTTATATGTGCTTAGTGGACTGAGCAAACCATTCGCTGAACTCTGGGTACAAACTGAAGCGCTTCAATATCTGCTTCAAATTTTTTGCATTGCAAGATGTCAAAATCCCTTCTGGCTCTATGTTTACATACGTCAAGCCTTCCAAAATAAATACGGTTGCCTTGAGTGCAGCTACAAAGCCAAACATTGAAAGCTTCAGAACGGACTGTTGTGAAGGTGCTGCTGATGGCGAAAACGAAACACTAAGGGCTCTGGGTCCTATGAGGGCATATCAAATAACCTTCGGCTTGGCGTCACATGAGTCTCTGCCAGTAACACGAGATTGTGGAAGTCCGAGTGCAGCGCTGCTTTTATTCTCCCTTTTATTTCAAGCATTTTTTCCCCTCAGACTGGTCATGGTGAATCAGAGCAGACAGGTGGAAAATTACCATCTAGATTTTTACGACGAGGAAGTGGCTACCACATATGAGCTGTCGTGAATTATTGCAGAGCTGAATGTTAAACAAAAGAACCTGAAGGTTTATTTTCAATCAGAAAGCCTTGTCTTTCTCATGTTCCTTCATCCCTCATCTTTTCCGCTCTTGCTCATTTTCTTCCTCGTATCTGCCAACCATGTGTATCTTTATCAATGGCAGGTGTACCATACAGGCCAGACGAGATATATTTCTCTCTTGACAGCTTGGCTCAGATGATCCCAGATGAGCGGAAGCTTTATTGATGCATTTTTGCATTCGACCTGCTCACCCGTAATGAATCACATCCATCAAAGGGCTGTGATAAAACACACGAGTTACATTAACCCGGGGCAAGAGAGCATTTAATTAAAAGAATACGCTGCTTGGAGGATAAAGTCCGACCTTGAGGAACTTCTAATGAATTATCTCTGAATGCACACAGCTACACTGGATAAATACAAATTGAGGAACATTATAATTGGATTGGCCTACTTACGGGCACAGATGAGTCTCATTCCAACCACAGAAATTCAAAGGCACCAAATCCTCGGTGCATTTCTAATGCGGAGACATGAGCTGGTTAACAAGAGGATGTTGTTCAACCTAAGGGATGTTATCACAATCAAACCAATTAAGCCAATCAATCCTGACAATCCATGCGAGTCCATAGGGGGTAAGTAACACTCCTGTATCAGTCTTTAAAAGAGCAGGAAGGAAGCACATGCCACCGGTCTGCTGACACGCTCCAATCGATAGTCCAGAGTGGCATTATTTTCTTACACGTGGAATTAATGTTCAGATGGGAGAACACAAGCTGCAGAGCGTTCAAACAGACATTCCCAAGTCATTTATAAAGAAAATAGTTAATTTGTGTGCATAATTTTTAGCTAATGAAGTGACAAACACTGGAAAGAAGCCAAATTTCACACCAAATTCAAGAAGCAAAACAAAGCAATAATATAAAAAAGTAGCAATGCACAGCATTTTGGCCACTAAACATTTTATGCTGAAAACTACAAACCAAAAGTCATGCTAATTTAAGTAATTGAAACATTTTAAACAATAATTTACAAATTGAATATAATATGATTTAAAAAATATTATTGTTCGTGTATTGGCTTTTAATGGCATGTCAGATATAAAATGTTTAACACAAGACAATTTGTTAAGTAAAAAAAATTATAAATAGGTACCACTTTACAATAAGGTTCATTAGTTAAACATTAGTTAATGTATTAACTAACATGAACTAACCATACATTTGTTACTGTATTTACTAATCTTCGTTAACGTTAATAAAAATACAGTTGTTCATTGTTCATGTTAGTTCACAGGGCATTAACTAATGTTAACAAGATTTTAATAATGTATTAGTAAATGTTGAAATTAACATTAACAAAGATTAATAAATGCTGTATGTGCAGTTCGTCATTAGTTCATGTTAACTAATGAACATTTTTGTAAAGTGTAACCAATTAATATAATTTATATAGTTATAGTAACAAAGGATAGTTTGATATGAAAATTTATTTGTTTCATACTTCTGTGCATTAAATTATGCACAGTCAGGTTCTCATTAAATAAGCCCAAATACAGTGATTAGGACCTCAAAGTGAAAGAGGGTTCTTGCATCATTCTAAAATGGGTTTATTTTGTGATAATGACCACCTCACTGTACATTACTCTGCTTATTGCATGACTACTTGCCAAGTAAATAAAAAATGAGCATGAAATATTGATCTGAAATCACATTATTTTGTGAGAAGAAGAGACCACTGAGTAATACATGATATGAAACTAGCAGAGCTAAGCAGGAAACTGGTTGCACAGGATATGGTCAGTCTAACGTGATCATAACAGAAAAATATTTGACCACAGAATGATGTGATTGACATAAGTCTCAAGTATTCCAGAAACTCATGTAATACAAAAAAGATTAGAATGTTCTTCATCACCACCATATTCTGTGGCAAGGCAAGGAGCAAAATATTTATCCAAGAATGATCAGGAATGGGCCTGAAAACAGGAAAGGGGGCTTCCTGTGTTTTCAGGTAACGCCTGGAATCCCAGGACATTGTCTTCCAGCCACTCAGTGACTATGGGTGAAAGGAAAGGGTGGAGAACTGACAGATACCTGCATTCGTCTCCTGGGAAACACCAGAGCGCTGACTCAAAACATTAAAAAAAAAATTGTATATGTGGTTAAAAAAAAAAAAAAAAAAAAACAGAACTATCAAAGATCTACAGAGACAAAGACACCTTTGAAACAGCCTTGTGAGAGGAAGCAAAGCAGGCGGCCTGGTCCATCAGAGTTGAGCATGTGAAACTCTTGTGACTACATTGAACTCAATTCAGCAGACTCTCTAATTAAGGGGCTTTTCAAACTGAACATTCAGAACCGCAGGCAACACACCAACATGCTGGTGTGGAGTACCTGGGCACTGCATCAAACTTGATGAGGATCTTGACTAGGCAGCGTGTGTTCTTCACTACTCATCACTCTTTGTGACGGAAATCATTGAAAAACTGTCATTATCCCAGTTGGTTCCTCAGGAGTTAATGCTTGAAGATAAGCCCCCGTTTTCCTGTTTCCAGCTAAACTTTAATAAGCTTAGACACAAGGGTCTTTCTCCAAGAAAATGACATGAAGTGAGCATCCACAATCCACATTAAATGGGGCCTAATCCCTATCTATAAGGTGCTTAATAGACTGAAAATCAGGGATTAATAGAGAGGCAAGTCAAGGACACATTTAGTCACTGAAACACAATTAAATCAGACTTTGCACGTGAATTTTACATTCGCTCATCTAATAACGTGCAAGAGCGCCGTCTCTGTCAAGTCAAAGTTTGTCGCAAAGCTCTCGCCATCTCGGAAACACCACGCCGATATTGATCCTCATTTTATTTCTCCTTATGTTCCAAAGTTTGCTTGCCATGGTCCATAATGTTTGAACGAAACAATAGCATCCCGCTAGCCGTTACGCAGCTGTTCTTGTCTGACGCCTTGTCTTTGGAAATAAATGCATTATTTTTAACTTTCCATTCATCAAAGAATGCTAAAATGTAGCATGATTTCCATGAAAAAAATAACAAGCAGCACAAGGGTTTTCAACATTGTTTTTAGGCACCAAATCAGCATTTAGAATGATTTCTGAAGGAAATTTTCTTTTGTATATTCTATTTTGTAAATTTATTTAGTTTTCTGTTTTTATCTTTGTGTGTACTACTTTTTACCATGTACCCCTGCTGTTGCTAAATGCAATTTCCCCACTGCGGGACAAATAAAGGTTTTACTTACTTACTTACTTAAGGATCATGTGACACTAAAGACAGGAGTAATGATGCTAAAAATTCAGCTTTGCTATCACAAGAATGAATTATCTTCAAAAACATATGAAAAGAGAAAACAGTTATTTTATTGTAATAAAATTTCACAATATTGCTGTTTTTACAGTATGTTTAGATCAAATAACGAGCATAAGAGACTACTTTTAAAAATATGTAAAAATCTTACTGACCTCAAACTTTTAAACAGTAGTGTACATTGGGTAATATTGGATATTTTATTCTGCATGCTCATTTCCTCTCATTTTACATTCGGCTGCCATTATCTAACACTCACTTAATCTATTAAAATCCCACTAATTTAATACTAAAAACTATTAGCTATTAACTACTGTTTTAAATGCTACAAGTTGATTATATATCATTTTAATATTGACCAAAAAAAAAAAAGCATGAAACTTATAAGCAATGTATCCCTAACTTGAACATAAGGATCAGAAGTACAGGAAACCATAATGTCAACTAGCACAAGTTCTGACTGAAATTCCACACGGAAATGTTTTGTAATCATCACTGAACAGAACAGCTACGGCCAAAACAAGTCCATGAATAGGCAAGTTGGCATGGAAAACATTATTCTTAACAGATACATAAGGGAAGTGAGTGGAAGAGAAGCCGACCAGCATCCTTATTGAGCTATTTCAGTGCTGGAATGCCGTGATGAACGCACTGGTGCCGGTTGCTCTGGAATTTTGGAATCCAGTCCACTGAGGTCATTCTCGGAACGGTCTGCTTACATCATAGTCCCAGCCCTGTCTGCTGACAGCTACAATGAGCGAACGAGCGGCTCACGGTGGGTGGAGGGGAGGTGGTGCAGCAGGGCGCACATCCTGAGCCGCCCGCCGCTAACACAATCCCACTATTCACTCCAGCCCCTCCCCACCCTCTTTCGGCTTCCTCTACAAGATTAAACACATCTAAGCAGCAACTTCACAAACATTCATCAGCATTCACTTTCGTCCACCATGGCAGAACCGTCCCATACCTTTCCATTTTAGTATGAGGGACATGACGTAAGACGCTTGGTGGATGTAGGCAAACTTTTTGAACCGGCAGGCCCAAACAGATGCCAAATCTGACAGGACTACCTACGCACTCGCCAACCCCGAGCTTTGTGTAAACGAACAGAGGAAGTGCGTTTATATATTTCAAAATTTTTATTTGCCTAACTCTAGGCAACAACAAACACAAAAAGGGTCCCGACTCCCTAACGCAATACAAACCCCCAATTAAAGCAGATAAACAACATTTACATAGGACACAAATGGCCCTTGAGTAAGTCTGTGGGAGGAACATGAACTATAACAGAGCAGTTATGTTATTAGTTTCCCCAGACATAAAAACATACAGCTATAAACAGAAAAAAAGGCTTCCCAGGAATAAGAAGTCACTGAATGAATGACACAAAAACGAAAGCCCCTGCTCCTCGTGACTCACTTCCACTCTATCTGAGAAAGTGATGTTTAACGTGATGAGCATGTAGCTGCCGTGGTCATTTAATTATGGATGATATGACATCCATGCTGAGGCCAGCTTTAATGTGAAAGTAGGGAAGAGGTCTGACTGCTCTCGGACTGTCTGTAATGACTCATTTCTGTCTCGCTGGGAGAGAGCGCTTACGCCCGCGGGACTTTAGTGAGTTAAAGACACATACCAAAGAAACAAAAATTATGTCATATGGTGCTGGACAGCACATGAACTGAGAAAATGTGAGAATTCTTCACGCATTACAACAACAACACGTCATTTTGATTCGAACTTTTTCCCAGTGCAGGCCTGGAAAACAAGACTAAACTTCTCTGTATTTCAAAAGAAAATAGTTCACACAAAAGTGAAAATTGTGTCATAGTTTACTCATCCTCATGTCGTTCCAAAACCGAATGACTTGATTTGTTCTGTGGGACACAAAAAGAGTTATTCAGAAGAATAAAATGGTAAGGGTTTTCCAAAAACTACTATACAAGCATCATAAACGTTGTCCATATGACTATATATCCCAAGTCTTCTAAAATTACAAAATAGCTTGATTATTCAACTATCCAGATAGTTGAAGCACTGAAGAATAGAATCATTTCATTAAAAGATTAGTTCACTCCAGAATTACAATTTCCTAATAATTTACTCAACCCATGTCATCCAAGATGTTCATATCTATAAAACATATCTCCATATAGTGGACTTCAACAGGATGAAAATCCAAACTGCTGTTTCAATGCAGCTTCATGGGGCTCTACATGATCCCAGACGAGGAATAAGGGTCTTATCTAGCGAAACAATCAGGATTTTTCTATAAAAAAAAAATAACATTTTTAATTTATACATTTTTTAACCACAAAGGCTTGCACTGCTCTCAGATGCATGCATAATCAACTTGGAAAGGTCATGCGTGCAATACTTTTCCAACGTTATTACGTAATGTGTGGCACATCCCAGTGCAAGATGAGCATTGGTTAAAATGTATATACATTTTTATTTATTTATTTATTTAGAAAATGTATTATTATCCCTTATTCTTCGGCTGAGCCCTTTGAAGCTGCACTGAAAATGCAATTTGGACCTTCAACTCGTTGGTCCCCATTGAATATGGAGGAAAAATCCTGGAATGTTTTCCTCAAAAACCTTCATTTGTTTTAGACTGAAGAAAGAAAGACATGACAAGACATGTACATTTTGGATTACATGGGGGTGAATAAATTATCAGGAAATATAATTCTGGCGTGAACTCCTTTACCTAAATCATTTAGACTGATTTTGTGAACTGGATCACCAATACATTCAAAAGATTCGTCTCAAAATAATGATTCTTGATCAAATTGGGAATCGCTATGAACAAGTCAGACAGAGCTACGGCGGATGTCAATCATGATTTCCTAAAATTTGAAATGTACAAATCATATGGACCATTTATGGTGCTTTTTGTCCTTTTTTTTTTTTGGAAGCTCATTGTAATTGCAATGAAAAAGCAACTGGTAAAATTCCTCTATTTTTATCTCTATGTGCTCCACAGAAGAAAGAAAATCATAGTATTTGGAATGGCATGAGGGTGAAAGTAAATTATGACACCTTTTATTTAAAGGGGAACTTAACCTTTAATTTTTTGGTTGATTTAAATTTTATAACCAGTTGGTTCGGCTAAGAAACCGTGGAGAATGGACAGAACGGGATGGCCTGTCTTTCACGTGAAGTCCCTGGTTTCGACTTACATCCTTAAATAAGACAACAGGCTGCCATGACAACAGTCCCTGGCAACATGTCTATAGGGTACACAGCCTTAAAGAAGCTTTATTTTACAACACAGTTCTGCCAACACAATCAGGTAACCATGGCTTACTATTCAGTTTTGTAAATCAGAATAAAAATGGTCCATATGAATGAAACTAACAACCCCCATTAAATCTCCACCTGAAACCAAGACAAGAACCCATTTTCATGTGTCAACAATGCAATGAAACCTTTGTCTATTCAATATCTCCTATTACAGCAAGGAGACAAACATCGACAACCAGATCAACATTCAAACCCATTATGTATAACCAGGATTTTCAACACAGCCCTTCCCTGAACCACAAATCTTAATACAAACATTTGAATCCATATCACGCCATTGTTTCTTTACAAACTACACTACAGTAAAAACAATCACATTAAAGGCAGTAACAAAAAGTGTACTAAATCAGGCACACTGTATAATGTATTAGCACATATAACCTAACCTAGAATCTTTTCAAGTTGTAAATGTCCAATACAAATCAGAAACAGGAAGCATTATTAAGCCAACATGTTTCTATAGAGCTGAGCTACTATGGCAAGCTGTTTTAATATTTATTCCATAAAACTAACCAGCATCTAGTTTAATGTTACTCTTTTTTTTTTTTAGTAAGCAATCTAGTCTCTCAACTAGTAACTATTCCACAGGTCTGTGGGTCACACAACAAGTATTCACTTTTAACTAGGATGTATACCAGTTATTGCTAAGCTACAAGACACAGCAACTAAACAATAAGTACTAAATTTCTTCTTTTTTTTTTTTTTTTTTGGAAAAATAGGGAACTGACAAGAATACATACTAGTTGAAAGTGATTAGTTGATATATGAATATACGACAGATCACTATATAATTAAAATGGCAACAAATGCTATTTGTCTCAATAAAACAGTTACTAGTTGGTATTGAGACTGACTAGCAGTAGAATGATAAATACTAATATATAATGGTTAAGTGCTAGAGAGTGAATTAATGTGAATATTTAACAACAACCCACTCTAGGTAACAAAATTTGCAGATATCTACTATCGTTTATCAGCAATGAAGCTCGTGTGTAGCTTGTGAACGACTGTACTTCAGGTAAAGACAATTAACCTGATAACGGTGGGCCCATTTGCCGCTGCATGTTTAAAAAATTATATCCTATACTATACTTAATGTTGATAATCTATATATCATTCGAAAGCTTACGAACTCAAGATTTGTGCTGTCATATTAGACCTTGCTTTACCATGAAAATGGTACTTAAAAAAAAAAATAACATTCGCCAATTGTGATGTGCCGGTGAGCTATAACCCACAAACATGTTGTTTTTATGTGTTTATCAGAGGTTGAATTCAAACGTCCCATACTACTTCTATATAATATTCTTCTACTTCCATATAATAATATACTTCATAAATTGCATGAAAATTATGGAAATATATTTTTCAAATCACTCAAACCAATAAAATTCAAATGGACGCGCCCTTATATGGTCCGTAATGGAGCTTGGTTGTCATCTAGTGAAAAATCTCACTGAAAGCTCATTTTTTGAGATATCAACCTAAAATTTGGATCAGATTTTTGGTTTGATTTCCTGGCAGTTTTAAAGAAAAACATGTTTTGTAAAATATATATTTTATACAAAATATAATATTTTTTACATTATGACAAACTTAAACTTCTATAACCTTTTTTTTGTTTGCTTCTCTTGCATTTATTTATTTCACTTCTACAACAATCTGACAAATATCTTCTTTAAAACGAGACCAGTATGTCTGTATTCCAAAGCATTCTTGAATTACAACCATTTAAGTTTGGATAGTGCATTTTCATGTCTATACAAAATAGACAGCTAACAGGTTAAGAGAGAGAGACAGAGAGAGTATTAGGACACTAAACAAGTGGCCTCTGCCCCGGATGAAAGGCTACAAACTCCCCCTGAAAGAGAATAGACTAAATGTCATTCGGCTTGCCATAACGGTCCTGTTTGACAACGCTTCGGTAAACATAAGACTCTGAATTCCCCTCGGTATTAAAGAGTAATCGAAAATAAAACCCCAAATCGTTTGGTTAGTTAAACTTAGATTTATCTTTAAATTGTGATTTATATCACCGAGGTGTGAAGGTGAACAGATCCAGAGTGAAGACAACGCGGCCACTGAATATCACTTACCGTACACCCGCACCCATCCCTGCTGCTGGCAAAACGAGTCCATCAAAATCCCATCGACCACCGGGTCTAAAGAAATCATGCCTCCCTGAACGGAGTCCACGTCGCCACCGGTTACCGAATCCGTCTCCATACTCGATACACCTCCACGGTAACGTCCAGGTAAAGACTCCAGTTCGCTGGATCTCCACGCGCGTGGCTGGAGAACCTCAGTCACAATGTTTACCGTCCGTTTGTGATGATTTAGTATCACTGAGCTTAAAACCTGAAAATACTGTAAATAAACTAGCGACAGTAGTATGACAAATGCTCAAAGTAAACGTTTGGAGTTTCCCATGATTTGTCGGTTATTTTTTTTTTTCCTCAGTCGGAATTTAAATTATGCACGCGCGTCGCTAATCTGTGTTTACATTACACTGTAGCTACAATAAAATGCGATAAAACAAGGAAATACTAATAAAATAAGCTTTGATAGTGTTTTAAAAGACTTATCAAAGCCTTAAAAAAAATTACGAAAGTGCAAAGTTTTAGATCAGCCTAGTTTTCTTAAACCGAATCAGCAGCCAAAAGTTACTACAGAAACAAGCAGCGGCTCTTAACGTTATATTCGGAAGAACTGGCCTGAGTCCATGAGTCAGGTCGTGGAAACAGCAGTCAAGATTGAATGAATCCAAGCGTCGGTTTTCCTGGATCGACGGCAGGAGTTTACTGCGGCAAAAATAATCAAAATTACAGCAAGTATCTATTTATTTTTTTTGTTCTGTCCTCCACTTTAAGTGTGATTCGTTATTTGGGACTGCTTCCCTTCCTCCCTGTCCTGTGGTGAGGACAGACAGCCCTTTTCACACTTCAAAATCCAGACCGCTTTTCCACCTCAATCACATGCCATTGCCAGCCTGTGCGCTGGGATTCAGGGGAAACTAGAGGATGACCGAGAGAATCGATCAACACACACATTTATGTTTTAAACGGCTTCACTCAGGTTTTTACCAGTCAATTTGGTAAGTTTGAACACATCAAGTTCAGAAATATATAATATATTTGTTTAACCTCGAAAGAGAGGATGAATTGAGACTTTGACATGGTGAGGCAGATGTTGGACTGATTATCGAGTCTCTGAGACATCACAATGTCTTTCACAAAACGTCTTTCTTTTGATTTGACATTAGTAGGCTTTGCATTTAGTTCTTGAAGAATGTATCTTATATCCATAACCCCGATTGAAAAATATATGTAATATTCAATTTTGGAAATATTTAAGAGATGATCTCTGTCTCCCTCTATTGCTCATTTAGAAAAAGTACAACTAATGTTCTGAATTAAACATTCAAATCAGCAATTAAATGTAAGTTTTCAATTTTATTTAACATTTTACAGTGTAAAATCACACAATGTTCATCTAAGGGTTTAATTATTAATATTTGCAGTAAATTTAACCGACCGTTTTATTAATATGCTATATATTTATTGTCATTGAACTATAAAATTATTGCAATGTAGTTCTAATGCTTTCTTGTCTTCGTTGTGGCTTCAGCTGTGAAGAAACAAGACAAAAACTTCATTTAGGGAACAAAAAAGGACAAGAATATCTAGATAGAAGAAAGACATATTTGGCTTCAACGAAAAGGTGTAAATTAGCCTAATTGACCCTTCGCAAAGACCCGCCCCCTTTAGTTACTGTTGCTATGTCCGACAAGTCATGCGCTCTCACGCCACACATCATGTTCTCACACAGTGAAAAATACATCAGGACACTGACAACACGTCGACAGACAGTTTCATATTTAATATATAGTCATTTTTTAATGAAGTTTAAACAATAAATAGCGTATAGTGTCTCTTTAATGTGTCGTGACAGATCGCTGGAGCTCCTCGTGAACCGATCATCTCTTCATACTAGTTCATTTATAGCATCAAATAAACATGAATGAACATCAGAAGGAACGTTGTTTCAAGCTCAGAAAGACGTGAGTACTCACAATTGTTCAATTTCAAATTAAGTTAATCTACTAACTCCCCTGACTGCTTTGTCAGACAAAATGGCGGATTCGGGGTTATGATTGGTCAGATCGCCTGTCAATCAAACTGTTTGCGAAGGGTCAATTATGCACTGTTTGTTAGCTTATATGCAAATCAGATATAGAAGTACTCACATTGTGTGTTAAGTTTAAGCAGAATAGGGGCCAGTACGTCTTCGAGGTGCTTCTTCTGTTCAATAAAGTCTTGAATCGTTGCGTTTTTGGTTTTGTGTATCCAGTCTGATTTTGCCGAACAGTTGTTTATGCACACGTTCTATTAGCAAACACACACATGTACTTTTGGGTTAGCTAAAAATATTAGACAATCTGAAAGTGTTTCACTATGGAGTTAATGAATTACCTTATCCTCCTTACTGAGCTTTCCTTGAACTTTCTCATGATCCGCTATAATGTCTCTGACTTCTTGTATTAAAGCTTGCAAACTTTGTTTGGCCTCTGTTAGGAGAAAAAAAAATCATCTGCATTAATCACAACAAGATTTTATGTGCTGAAATATTTCACTTTCTCACCAGCCCATGCCAGATACTCTGCGCAGTCCAGTTTGTGATATCGTCGGGCCACATCAAATGCCTTTTCTCCTCGGAAATTGACAGCTTGAAAATCAGCGTTGAGCTCAACCAAAGTTTTCAAAGAGTCCAGCTGACCCCACATGGCAGAACAATGCAATGGTGAGTAGCCTATAATGAACCATACAGACTGATCTTCAGTGCAACAGCTTATACTGTTGATTAATGGTGAAGAACCCTACACTCTTAAAGGGTTAGTTCACCCAAAAATGACATTTCTGTCATTAATTGACCTTCACAAAGACCCGCCCCCTTTAGTTACTGTTGCTATGTCCGACAAGTCATGCGCTCTCACGCCACACATCATGTTCTCACGCAGTGAAAAATACATCAGGACACTGACAGCGCGTCGACAGACAAGACAGAGCAGGTTACTTTTGATATGAAACAGTTTCATATTTAATATATTGTAATTTTTTAAAGAAGTTTAAACAATAAATAGCGTCTAGTGTGTGTTTAATGTGTCGTGACAGATCGCTGTAGCTCCTCGTGAACCGATCATCTCTTCATACTAGTTCATTTAAAGCATCAAATAAACATGAATGAACATCAGAAGGAACGTTGTTTCAAGCGCGGAAAGACGTGAGTACACACAATTTTTCACGTTCAAGTTCACCGACGTTAATCTACTAACTCCCCTGACTGCTTTGTGGGACAAAATGGCGGATTCGGGGTTATGATTGGTCAGATGACCTGTCAATCAAACTGCCAGCAAAAGGTCAGTTGCTCATGTCGTTCCACACCTGTAAGACCTTCGTTCATCTTCGGAACACAAATTAAGATATTTTTGATGAGATTCGAGAGGTATATAACTCGCGATATAATCAACACTTTCAAGGTCCAGAAAGTTAGTAAAGACACCGTTAAAACTGTGACTGCAGTGGTTCAACCTTAATTTTATGAAGCAACGAGAATACTTTTTGTGCGCAAAAATTTTTATTGAACAATCTCTTCTCTTCCCTGTCATTATCCTATACACAAGTAAGCACAGTGCAGCGATCAGTATTGGCCAAAGCTGATCACGTGACCAGCACGACGCATGTCATGTGATGTTGACGCAGGAGCCGACAATAATATGTCGGCGTTCTGACGTAGAACCTGGAAGCGCTGGGCGCAAACAACGTATAAAAATGACACAGAAGTGACGATATTGTTGAATAAAGTTGTTATTTTTGTTTTGTTTTTGAGCACAAAAAGTATTCTTGTCACTTTATAATATTAGGGCTAACTGTAGCAACTGTTTTAAACGATGTCTTTAGTACCTTTCTGGACCATGAAAGTGATTATATTGCCTATAGATTATATAGTCTATAAACGAGTCATATAGCTCTCGGTTTTCATCAGAAATATCATAATTTGTGTTCTGAAGTTGAACGAAGCTCTTACGGGTGTGGAACGACATGAGGGAGAGGAATTAATGGCATTTTTGGGTGAACTATCCCTTTAAATAAACATTCCAAAAGTTTCTGTGGCAATGCCATTGAAGATCCATGTTGGGTTCCCCAATGAACTTCAGTTAAACCAGAAGTTTTAAAAGAACCAAGAACATTTGAATAATCTGAAGAACCTTTGGTGCAACGGAAAGGGTCAATGGATGTTACGTTCTTCATTAAAATCATAGATACTAACAAAGAACCTGTATTTTTAACAGTGAAAGCTGGTTTGCAGCTCTTAGCCAGTCTCCCAACTAGGTCAAGCTGGTTTCGGCTAGGCTCAGAAACCATCATAAATCACCTCAGACCAGCAAACAATATTAGATTTAGTAGTAGTTTAGGTTTTTTAGTCGGGCACATGAGATTAATATTTTCCATCCTGTCTTATTATGCTAAATAACTCAATCTACAACAAACTTTACTGCAGGAGTTCACTTAATCAAACTATAAGGATCGCAAATTACCGCGCGCTGTGACTTCATTGACGTCAGCGCCGTTCTGCACGAGCTCGCGCACGATGCCGCTCCGTCCTAACGTACACGCAGTAAACAGCGCATTTCGTCCTATCTCATCTTTTTCCCTCAAAATATTCTCCAATTCCTGAGTATCGGTGTCCCTCTTGCTTTCCAAAAGAAGCTTCAGTCCCTCTACATCATCATCTAAAGCACATAAAAGTACAGTTTTCTCTTCAGCTGACGGCATTTTGACTTGAGTGATGTTGTTGTGCGTGACTTGTCTCTATGGCAACCGGGCCGCCATTTTGGTCGTTATTTTCTTTGGCCACTAGATGCTGCTGTTGGTTGTTTTATGAAATTAGAAATGCTGAGATTCAGAGCTCAACTGAGAATTTGTTCTTGTTATAAGATCCTAAGAAGAAGAAGAAGAAGGAGGAAAGAAGGACATTGCATAAACCCTTATTTATGTCTGTTGAGCAATGTAATTATCAAATTAGAAAGTAAAACTATTAGCTGAAATCTAAGCGAGGAATATTTATGTACATAGAACAGACTTATTTTGGATCATTATACAGAAAGAAATACTTGAATAAAAGGAAGATCATTATCAAGATAAAATGTTTATTTTAAATTTAAAATGAAAAGTATTGAAAAGTGAATTCTCAAGTCGATGATGTATTATTAGTATACGAGTAAATCCACTCAATATTGGTTTTATTTTATTTATTTTATTTTATACCTATCCATTCTCTAAACCACTAGTCCTATAGTGTCACACAAAGTGCATTGTAGCGTTTTTTTTATTTTTATTTTAGAAATCCATTCTCTAAACCACTATAGTATCATGGAAAGTGCATTGCAGATTTTATTTTATTTTATTTTATTTTATTTTATTAGTATCCATTCTCTAAACCACTATAGTGTTGTGGAAAGTTTAAAGTTTATTATTTTATTTTTATTTATTTTATTTTATTTTATTTTATTACTATCCATACTCTAAACCACTATAGTGTTGTGGAAAGTTTAAAGTTTATTATTTTATTTTTATTTATTTTATTTTATTTTATTACTATCCATACTCTAAACCACTATAGTGTTGTGGAAAGTTTAAAGTTTATTATTTTATTTTTATTTATTTTATTTTATTTTATTACTATCCATACTCTAAACCACTATAGTGTTGTGGAAAGTTTAAAGTTTATTATTTTATTTTTATTTATTTTATTTTATTTTATTACTATCCATACTCTAAACCACTATAGTGTTGTGGAAAGTTTAAAGTTTATTATTTTATTTTTATTTATTTTATTTTATTTTATTACTATCCATACTCTAAACCACTATAGTGTTGTGGAAAGTTTAAAGTTTATTATTTTATTTTTATTTATTTTATTACTATCCATACTCTAAACCACTATGTTATGGAAAGTGCATCGCAGATTTATTTTATTTTATTTTATATTTTATTTTATTTTATTAGTATCCATTCTCTAAACCACTATTGTCCAATAGTGTCATGGAAAGTGCATTGCAGAGTTTATTTTATTTTATTTTCACTTGGTATTTACACAGTGTTTTTCAATGAGAGGAAGAGGGGAAACATATAAGGAATAGGGACATTTCTTGTGGTAAATTTGTGATATTTCATTTAAAAGGGAAAAAAAAATCATATGATGCTTGTAAAGGTTATTGCTCTCATGATAAGCAATGGAACGTCAACTGATACTGACAGGGAAATTTGTAAGAGTGCAAAATCACTTTTGTCATTGTACATTCCAACAAACAAGGACTTCCTCATTTTAGTAAAACCAGGAACTCTTATTGTTAAAATATGACTAGTTTGAACATCTGAAGGCTATTACAATTCTGGGTTACCTCAACTCAATATTGGTGTCCATCATTAGACGATATGACAGGGAATTATGTGGTAGAATTCACTCTACTGGAGAAACATCATTTACTTTCGGATATTAGTGACATCATGTCCTGCTGCAGTGACAGTCGTATTGCTCAAGGCATGGAAGGATCACATTACAGAGAGAGTGTGTGTTAATGGTGGTGTGTAAAGAATGTGGAATGATCCGATCCGTGTCAAAGGTTTTGACTCGTGTCATCGCCCTACTTTCAAGTATCCACTCCTGACCTGCCCATAAGTCCTGCTCTGTCATTGAAGTCTATTTGTAGCATGTGTGTGTTCAATGAATGACATGGCTGTATTTCCAGTTGCTCAATTTTAGGCCAAAGCAGGAAACTTTTTATGATGTGGGTCTGTAATTATAGGAAAATTGGGAGCAGGCAAACCGAGGAAAATGTATACCATAATCAAACACAGAGATATGTCAGCCAAGCCTGAGAGAGAGATACGGAGGTGTTGATATTATGTTTCAGTTATGTGGATATCTGTGTGCCACAGTGGTCTAGTGTTTACTTTATTTTATTTTATACCTATCCATTCTCTAAACCATTAGTCCTATAGTGTCACGCAAAGTGCATTGTAGGGATTTATTTTATTTTAAATATCCATTCTCTATACCACTATATAAAGTGTTGTGGAAAGTGGTTGCAGGGTTTATTTTATTTTATTTTATTTTATTTTATATTATTCCTATCCATTCTCTAAACCACTATATATAGTGTTGTGGAAAGTGGTTGCAGGGTTTATTTTATTTTATTTTATTATTTATTTTATTTTATTTTATTTTATTTTATTTATTTTATTTTATTTTATTTTATTTTATTTATTTTATTTTATTTTATTTTATTTTATTTTATTTTATTTTATTTATTTTATTTTATTTTATTTTAAATATCCATTCTCTATACCACTATATAAAGTGTTGTGGAAAGTGGTTGCAGGGTTTATTTTATTTTATTTTATTTTATTTTATATTATTCCTATCCATTCTCTAAACCACTATATATAGTGTTGTGGAAAGTGGTTGCAGGGTTTATTTTATTTTATTTTATTTTATTTTATTTTATTTTATTTTATTTTATTTTATTTTTTTATTTTATTTTATTTTATTTTATTTTATTTTATTTATTTTATTTTTTTTTATTTTATTTTATTTTATTTTATTTATTTTATTTTAAATATCCATTCTCTATACCACTATATAAAGTGTTGTGGAAAGTGGTTGCAGGGTTTATTTTATTTTATTTTATTTTATTTTATTTTATTTTATTTTATTTTATTTTATTATTTTATTTTATTTTATTTTATATTATTCCTATCCA
This sequence comes from Zacco platypus, assembly GCA_038088235.1. Taxonomy (NCBI): domain Eukaryota; kingdom Metazoa; phylum Chordata; class Actinopteri; order Cypriniformes; family Xenocyprididae; genus Zacco; species Zacco platypus. Next base: position 28,770,006 of record CM076080.1, on the reverse strand, counting down.
TTCTCTAAACCACTATATATAGTGTTGTGGAAAGTGGTTGCAGGGTTTATTTTATTTTATTTTATTTTATTTATTTTTATTTATTTATTTTTTTTTATTTTATTATTTTTTAATTTTTTTATTTTATACCTATCCATTCTCTAAACCTCTATATATTGTGTTGTGGAAAGTGGTTGCAGGGTTTATTACTTTATTTTATTTATTTTATTTTATCCATTCTCTAAATCACTCGTCCTATAGTGTCACGTAAAGTGCATTGCAGGGTTTATTTTATTTTATTTTATTTTACTTTACTTTACTTTAGTTTATTACTAACCGTTCTCTAAACCAGCATTTCCCAACCCAGCTCCTGGAGGCACAGCAACACTACACATTTTGCAACTCTTCCTAATTAAACACACCTGAATCAACTCATCAGCAGAAACTCCAAGATAGAAAATAAAGGGAGACATCCAAAATGAGGACTGTTGGTGTGCTTCCAGGAACAGGGTTGGGAAACACGGCTCTAAACCACTATAGTCCTATAGTGTCATGAAAAGTGCATTGCAGGGTTTATTTTATTTTATATTATTTTATTTTATTTTATTTTACACCTCCATTCTCTAAACCACTAGTCATAGTGTCGCGGAAAGTGCATTGCAGGATTTATTTATTTATTATTTTTAAATTTGATCAATTGTCATAACACCAGTTAAACACTTTGAAAACAATAAAACCTCCTGGGGTTTTTACAGGTTTTCTACAGTATAAGCACACACATGTGCTCCCTTGTTTGTCTATACTTGCTTGTAATAGCCTATTAGAATCATCAAATACTTGTTCAGTAGACCACTTAACCATTTCAAATTCTCTGTTATGGTGAGACGAATACCCGTCTGGCTGTTTACACCATTTAAAGTGTGGACTGTCGGCATCTGTCCTGAGAGCCGTTAAAGCCTGTGCAGTCATGCTTCACTTCCCTGAAACGCCAAAACAACATCTGTGCTTGTCTAAGGAGAACTAATATGCCAGGGGCAGAAGCCTCAGAGATTTCACTGATAGGTGCTGCAATATAGCCGACACTTGTGGATAAAATACAGTAGGCCTTTGCATCTATGTAGGTTGCGGCTGCTTACATCAGCCCTCCTTTGTCCAGGACTCTGCTTTTGTAACTGATGAATGTTTTAATTACGAGTTTACATTGACTAGCTTGGTCCCAAGGCTAATCATGGTGGATTGAGAATCAACACAGTCTTGTATTGCTGTGTAAGTCCATTACATCATCTTATTAGAGTCACTGAGCTCCATTTCTGCCAATCTGTCCAAGAATGCAATTTAGGCTAAAGCTGTTAAGAGCGAATAAACGAAAGGCCTTCGATCAGGGATGAAAAAACTTTCATTTTGCTTCATCCTAAATGAAGCGCCGACCTTCTGCCCTATTAATCTAAAATAATCTCTCTCTGACGACATATTCCTCGTTCTTCCGTGTCTGTTTTACGTTTCTGCCTTGAAATTAGTAATCGGGCTTGACCTGAATTCTGCAAACTGCACTTATGGCTGAATCACGGCACACTAAAAATAACCCTGTTAGAAGAAGACTGCAGGAAATGAGTAAAAGGCTTTCGGGTCCTGAGAATCCAGTGATGTCCGCCGCTTTACAATGACTTCCCTGCACTGGATTACAGCCTGACGTCTAAGTGACGTCTTCCACTGCGAGAGGTCCCAAGAGAAATGTTATTCCTCTAAGCTGTAAGGCTGATAATGGTGGAGTTTCAGTCTTTATGTTTGTTTCTGCCAACTCACAATGTTTGATTTCCTCTCTTCCTGAAACTTCAGCCACACCTGTTTAAGGAGAACTGGTTTAACTGGTTTAACCGCTTTGTATGTTAAGTATTCATAATCTTTAAAGCATTTTATACTTTAAAAGCCGTGATCCAACCGGTCTGGCAGTTACACTCACCCAAATAACTTGCTTTTTCTATGATCGTTATGTTAGGAATGACATTATGACCGAGTGATGGCACTATGTGTGTGGCTTAGGAGTGAGAATCATTAGTATTGGTATGATTTTAAGTCCAGTAACATAAGTTAAAGGATTAGTTCACCCAAAAATGAAAATTTTGTCATTAATTCCTCACCCTCATGTCGTTCTACGCCCGTAAGACCTTCGTTCATCTTCAGAGCACAAATTAAGGTATTTTTGATGAATTTCTGCATTGACAGCAAGATAATGAACACTTTCAGATGTTCAGAACGTACTAAAACATTTAAAACAGTTCATGTGAGTACAGTGGTTCAACCTTAATATTATAAAGCGACGAGAATACTTTTTGTGCGACAAAAACAAAACAAAATAATGACTTTTAAACAATATCTAGTGATGACCGATTTCAAAACACCGCTTCGAATCTTACAAATTTCTAATCAGTGGTTCGGAGTACCAAAGTCACGTGATTTTAGTAAACGAGGCTTCGTTATGTCAAAAGTGATTCGCAATTTCAATAGTTCACTTGACTTTGGCAGTTTG